>NW_026505101.1:0-52283 GCF_026875155.1 Cherax quadricarinatus
AACCCACCTCTAACACGATTTTTAATATATCTTCAAATCTCTTCAACCTCACTGCCTAATCTCATTTTCCCCTCATGCCATACCAATGTTACCTATTTTTTTATCCTAACGCACCCCATTTTTAGTTTTTTTACCTTCACCTCTCCTTACTGCTTACCTTCTTCTTGACTACCCATTTCCTTTGTACTCTTGCTGTAGCTAAAACCAAAAATTGATCGATATATCTGTTCCCTCCATAAACACCCTTCCCAAAACTAGCCACCCCCTTGTATCCACCTTACACAGTCCAACGAACTACTGTCTTTAGGCCCTGGAGTATTTTAATACTTATTTATCCTTTTTTTTTTGAAAAGTATTACCATTACCAAACCTTTTTCATACAAGTTGAATCAAAGCCCCCCGCATTATCATTTACACCGGGAACTCTAATTTAAACCTACCTCCCCCCCCGGTAACCGTTTCTCCCTTTTTGGGCATTCAGTCCCCTACCATAATTATTTCTCATTTTGTTAAAAACTTCCAATCACTTGCTTAACTTTTTCCCAAATTTTCTCCCCCCTCGCATTCCCCTTCCCAAAGGACATAAACACACTATAACCCAATTTTTGATCTAACCTTTTTTCAAATCCAATAATCCTTGATTTATTTTTATATTCCCTTTTCTCCTTCCATTACTGACATACAACATTATTACTACCCCTTCCCTTTAGCTCTATATCTCCAAATACCCCTGACCAATCACATTTTTTCCCACGAAACCCCCAAAAACCCCCACAGCTTTGTTTCATTTAGACCCAACACCCAAATTTTCTTTTCGTTCAAAACATTAAAAACCACCCTTTTTCTTATCACCTTCTTTACATTTACTTTTTCTTTTTCTTGATTCGCAGGTATTCTCCCGGCCCGGCCTTTTCCAAGTGGGGCCCGGGCCTTGGGGAGTGTCTGGCCCTAAGTCTCCCAGGGGAGGGGGCACAAGTACCCCCTCTCTTGGGACCAAACTCCCCCCACCCGACCACTTTCCCCTCGCCCTCACGGGCTCGAGGGAGAATTAGGCCTGCGGGTCGCCATCCCCCTCAAGGGGCGAAGGGGAATGACAGTTTTGGGGCTGCAACTCTCTCTGGCACCTACCCTACCCAAAAGATTACAGGGTGTCCATGTTACATTTACATTCTATTCACTTTTGATTCCCGGTAAACCCCCCGGGTCCCTTCCTTTTGGGCCCCGGCATTGGCCCCCGGTAGGGAAGGAATTTACGTTACTTCCCCCTTGGGGCGGGTCTTCAGCGGGAAAGGGGGGGGGTACCTCACCGCGCTAGGGCCAAACTACCAAACTTAGTGTCACAACATGGTGGGTGCATGCAATGGGGGCCCAAAGCAGCCCTTGCACAACTTAAAGGGGGGGGCGATACTGCAAGGGACGGGAAAGTAAGGTTTCAAGTCCCTGACAGCAAAGTACACCTAAGACCCCCTACGGGGGTCATTGGGAAAGTGTCAGGGCGAAGGGGCTCGTACGGGGCAGTCTAACGGGTAGTGCACCAAGGGCTGCAAACCCATTCGGTCACAATGGCACAGAGCCCTCTCGGCTCGTTCAAAAATCCCGCATGGGGGATACCCAAGCATAGCGGGGTTTTCACCCTCTTTCCCGGGACTGGTCCGAAACTTGGGGGGGGCACCCTGTGGGTCCCCCTGACATCCAACAAGGCTCCGGACTCCCCAGGGTCAGGGAATGGCGCCTCGCCGCACCAGCACCAACAACGCAATCTGCTGAGGCTGAGGGAGATCCAGCATTGGGTCCTCGAGGGTTGCATCCAGCACCTATCTCACATCATTGCCAGGAACCCACATGGCTCGGGATCCAGTTGATGGTAGCCCTGCCCCGGGCCATGAAGTCGGGGGCACCCCGGAGGGATGTATTAATTTATTTTCCTTTGGCTCCGTGCAAAGCGTTTGGATTGCTCCTTGGAATCAAGTGGATGATGGGGGATGCTGAGGTCTGCAAGGAAATCCCGAAAGGCTTTTTTGATGGAAAAAGATTGGGCGGGAGGATGGTGAAAATGGTCTGGAGGCGCCAACCTCTGTCAGTTTGCTGGGGAAACATCCCAGCAGCGGGGCGCCTGCCAGGGTCTCTGACCATCATGTAAAAGCCCACCCCGGGGCCTTTCCGCACCCACAATGCAGCCGAGGCAAGGTGGTGCAAAGTCCCGGGTCAACCTCTTGCTGTCGGGTAGGGTTTTTCCAGCTCACCGAAACACTCGGGTGCCCAAGGGTGGCACCGGTAGTTCGCTCCATCTGTCGCACCCCCCGCCTGAGCATGTCAGGGGGCAAAACTTCTGTGTGGCACGCTCCCGACCCATCCATCGGCGGCCGGGATGCGTGGAATACCTGTCCCTGGGGGACCCTAAATCTCCATCATTTGTCAGCCCCTGGGGGGGAGATACTTTGCAATCCTCCGGCAGCTCCCATTGGATCCTGTCTTCAAGAGGCTTATGCACCTAAAGGGTTCAGACCCTGCTTTGGGCCCCCACCAGGAGCCCCCACTTTGCCCGTACAGCTGTGTTCTGGATACACAAGGGATTATGTTTTGGGTCTGGCTGAACCAAAAAGGGCCCCCATATCAACGAGGAACGTATTGCCGGGATGAGAAAAACCCAACCTCGGGGCGGGGCCCCAAAACCCTGGTTGGCCATGGCACTCAATCCCTGACCCTCTGCAGAGCCCTCTCTTAATGGGCGCACATGTTTCTGGAAGTGAGTGCCGTCAATGTAGATGCCAAGGAACCTAAACGGAACCCACCCAGGTCGATCCCCAACCCGCAGCTCTACGGCACCTTGGGCAAAGGGATCGGTTTTGGGATTTTGCTGCAGATATCTTTTCCCAATGACGGCGGGTGGAACCACAACGGGGTCCTCCGGGCACCCTGAAAAACCGGGCGCCCCTAGGTACGACAAGTGCCAGGTCAGGGCATAGCTAGGAGGGGGCCCCCTCTGGAGAAAGGCAGGCACACCAGCTGACATCATACTTTGAACAGGGGGACTAAGCCCCCCCGCCCTGGATCCCTTTGCCATGTTTTGAGAAAGGGGCTGCCCCGGGAAGCGTACCCGGCCCGCCTGTCCGGAGAAGGAACGAAGCCATAAAAGCAGCCTGCCTTAAAATCCCCCTGCGGGCCAAGATGAGGGGATGGCAGTGCACGGCTACTCAAAAGCTTTCCGGGTCAAGAAAGACAACAATGTGGGCTTGGGGCCCGACCCAAATGCCGGTCAGTAGAGTGGTAAGGCTTTCGAAAGTCCCCTTTTCCTCTGGTGAAGCCATAGAGGTGTTTAGGAGGCCAAGTTTCCACCTCAGGCGCCCCAACACCATCCTTTCAGACCCCTTCGAATGCAACTGGAGGAGAGGGGTCTCACCCCCAAATCCCCGGGCTTAGAATCGGTAAGATGCACCCCTTCCATCACGGGAGTTTGCAGTCGCCAAGTCGGGTTGATGACTCCCGGACACTGAATGTCCAAATGCCGACCGATGATCATGCCATGGTTACCACACCCCCGGGGAGCGGTCTCAAATTAATGTGAAGGCTGCCTGGGCTCCTGGTGGGAAAGTCTTCATCCTGACTCCCCAGCCCGGGCATCTGTTTGGGACACCATCACCCTTCGGGAAGGAGGGGGGCTTGGGGGTCCGGGAGATCCTGGCATTTGACCCATGGCCGCTCGGGAGGTGAATAGCCCCCAAAGCTCGCCCCTTTGGGGGGGTCTGGGTGCAACCGACCACACTCGACCTGCCAGGGGCCAATCGAAACTTCCAATCTCAGAAAAGGGTGGGGGGGTAGCTAAGGGGCACACCACTCGAACCATTTAGCCTGCGACCCTGTTGAGACATGGCGGCTTTCCGCACCATTTCCCGAGCAACGCAGGACTCAACCGGGGATTACCCCTGTGCACTTGCAACAACAAATGCGGTGGTTCTTTTCCCTATTCCCTTTGTAAAACCACCAGTCACGTTTATATGACCCCCACCTGAAAATTTTGGGTTTTGCGCCTCAGCTGCACATTGAAGGCCACCTCAAGCTTTGACCGCCTCATCTGGTCTTCGGGAAGGGGGA
Organism: Cherax quadricarinatus; assembly: GCF_026875155.1. Taxonomy (NCBI): domain Eukaryota; kingdom Metazoa; phylum Arthropoda; class Malacostraca; order Decapoda; family Parastacidae; genus Cherax; species Cherax quadricarinatus. The sequence continues at coordinate 4,093 of NW_026505101.1, forward strand.
ACCCCCGCCCCCCCAACGCTCAATGACCTCCGGGAACACTCCCATGGGGCTTTTTTAGATTCCATCGGGGTAGGTGTGGGACGGGCACCGCGGGACCATCACGGTGACCACGAAAGGGTGATCACTGGGGACCGGGTGGACCTCCTCCGCCTCGAGACAACCGCCTAAGATGATGGACATCCAAGGGGCCACCATAGGAGGGGTTGGCTCCCTTATTGAGGGGGGCGATCCCAGGGACCCCTCCAGCACAGCCGCAAGGTCCTCCCAGCCTTTGGGTAGAGAGACAGAAGAAAATTGGGTGGGGGGCTTGACACCCCAGCCACAACAAGTCCCCCCCGGGGGCGAGTGCTCCCACCTCTGAGATGCAAGGGGGTTTCCGAAGCTTCTTTAAAAATTTTAAAACCCCGAGGTCCATCCGCCAGGGTAGGGTGACAGCCTGAACCTCTCCCCCCCCACACGATGGGGCATGAATTGAATGAGGGATAGTGGCCACGAAATCGCCGGCCCCCCCGCCAGTCCCTTCCAGGGGTTGAAGGTAGGGAAGAATCCCGGGAAACAAGCGCACTTTCGTACAAATCGGGATGTCTCCTGAAACAGGGAAAACATCAACCTCACCTGAAATGCACTTCAATCACTAAGGAATTTTCCGCCAGCCCACAAATGTTCCCCTGGAGATCTTCAAGGCCGCAGATTGGGTCACTGATTCCACTCTGCCTGGGAAATCCTCTCCGTTTTGCGACTCCGGGGCCCCCCCCATCCAGACGGGAAAGGGCTCCTGGGTATGGCTTGAAGTTCCATTGAGTCTTTCCTTCCAGTAGGACCACGCCCCATCCATGACAGGGGCGCCTGAGGCGCCCCTTCCTCTGCCGACGGCAGCAGGCACAGAGGACGCGAGATGACCCCCAAGGTTTTTTTTTCAGTCGATCCGGAAAGGGTCGACCATTTCCTTTTGCAGGCATTGACTGGGCACCCCCGGGCGGGGTTTTTGGGCACTGGGTATGTCTGGGGGCGTCGACACTGCAGCACAAACTGGGGGGCACCCGGGCCCCCATGAGGCCTGGGGTTCCAATCCCCCGGGAGGGGAACCTTGCCTTCGCTGGCCGCCACAGGGGGGCCTTCCTTGGGAAAAGGCCGCTGGCCGTAGGGGAAGGAATTTGGGGGCCCAGCTGGGACCTGCGGGGATTGGCCGGGGTGTGGTTTTTTTTTCCCCAAAGATTTTGCCTTCTTGGCCACCTTGCCCTCTACGCCGCAGTTGACCGCGCTGCCAAAACCATGACGCCCTCTTATCCCCCGCTGGGAGCCCATGCTGGGAAACCCCGGATTGCCCTCCGCGGGTTTCCGGGAACCGTTTTGGAGCCCATGCTGACTGTTTTTGGCGGTTCCAAGGGTGGTGGCGTCGGGCTGTCGGGTCGTTTCCCATGACAACCTCTCCAGTGCTGCACCATCCAGGACAGCTCCTTCCCGGCATGGGGCCTCTTTGGCATTGGGACCTTGGGCTGGGCCCAAGGGCTTCGCCGTGGATGTTTGAGGGTTGCAATGCAGTCCTTCGAGTCTGTGCCTTGCTGCACACACCACCTTCTTCCTCGCTGGGAGGTGCTGCAATAGATTTAACCCCTGGCAGTTGAAGCATTGTACTGGGCCGCAGTATGGGCGGGTCTTGAATCTTCCCCAACCCCAAGGTCCAGGTGCGTGGAATGGACCTTTGTGGGGGATCCACCTGGGGGTGGGCACCTTGTTCACCGTTTTCAGTGATCGCTCCGCCTTGACAAAATTGGGGGACTTTCCAAAAAAGGGGTCCATGGGGGGGGCACAGGGGCGTTAAAAGCACCCCCCTTGACACCCTTTTCCCCAAGCAAGCAGTTCCCCCCATGCGGTTGGGTCACAACCAGCCCCTTCAAAACCCCCGTAAAGTCTTTGTCCCAGGAATGACCAGAACCTCGTTTCCTGAGAGTGAACTCGCAGGAACTGAGGGGGAGACCTCCAATACCCTTTCAAAACCCTAGTTTTGGGAAACCCTTTATTTTTTTGAAGGCCCCGGTTGCTTTTGCCCGACTGAGCGGAAATCCCTCCTTCCACGGGACAACCCTCCCCGTCCACTGGGAGGCCAACGCAACTGGTAAAGGGGCCTGGATGGCTCCATCCTTCCATTGAGGACACTTCCTCCTGGGGTTCCTTCCAAGAAACCCCCATGGCCACGGGGTGCAAACTTTTTGGGGTAGGGGGTGCCGACGACCTATGCGATTGGTGGGAAAAAGTAGTCTCCACTGCATCCTTGGCCTTCTTTGGGGGGGCTTCCCCCCTGCCCCACGTCGCCTCCAACCCTCCCCCCATTTCCCAAGGGAAATTTTAGGCCGCTCCCGGATCTGTCATGGTACTGCAGGTGTGGGGACGAGCCAGCCAGAGCTGCTGCCTGTGACCTCACACCCCCCCACGGGTGCAGACTGGAGGCTCAAAAGCCCCACGGGGGCCCTAGCCCCCTCTCGTGGCCAGCTCTGAAACACTGAACACAGTCCAAGGACACCAGAAACGACGCAATCTTGCATAAACTAAACGATTTGCAACACGACACACACTTTTTTTCCCAAACTTTGTCCACATAATCCTTTTGAATTGAAATTTTTTGTCTTATCTTTCATTTTTCTCACTTCAAACATCCCAGTTTGATAAATGTTTCATTTAAGTTTTTAGCAATTCATACAGAAGAAAATTTGTGCATTTTTCTCAGTATTTTTAAGTTATTTTTTAAAATGGTTTTTTAATCAAAAATTATATACTTTGAGATTTCAGAAATTTTTTAAAACATTTAAAAAAAAAATAAAAAACACTTCGCTATTTTTTGAACTTTTTTTTTAACGAGGAGGGGCTTTTCCGTTTAGAATTTAAGGGTTCTTAAAATTTTACCTGAAACAAATTTTTCGTTGGGGAAATTGACCAACGCTCAGTTTTTATAAACCACAAAATGTCAGGAGAACCCATGGCAAGTGAGTCCCAAAACTTCCAATATTTCCCTGGTATGTTTCATTCTTTTATTTCATTTTGTGGTTTTTCAACTATAAATTTTGCACAGCTAAAGTTGCATGAACAGTTCCCCCATTAAAAACCATCCTGATCAATAACACAGTTCCCCCATTACAGTAAAACCCTCACTGATCAATAAAACAGTTCCCCCCTACATAAACCATCACTGATCAATAACACAGTTCCCCCTTACAGAAACCACTGACAATAACACATTCCCCCTTACATAAAACCCCAAAGATCAAAAACAAGTTCCCCCATTACAAAACCATCCTGATCAATAACACAGTTCCCCCATACAGTAAACCATACTGATCAAAACACGTTCCCCCCCTTACAGTAAACCATCACTGATCAAAACACAGTTCCCCCATTACGTAAACCATCACTGATCAATAACACAGTTCCCCCCTTTCAGTAAACCCTCACTGTCAAAACACATTCCCCCCTTACAGTAAAACCATACTGATCAATAACAATTGGTTCAAAACCTTAAGGGTCTTTATTCACGAAACATTACGTTGTTCAGAAGGTTTCCCATGGGAAAACATAAGATTTTAAAAAAGAGACAGAATTACAGAATTTTAGGTTATCAATTTTTGTCATCCTTATTACAAAGGTCAACTTTTCATTCCCCTTAAAAACAACATTTTGCGGGCTAGTAAAAGATGTACAGTTTAAAATAACGCCAGTTGCTGGGACCCACTATAAATAGGTCCCCGCAAACTGTTTCTAGAAGATTTTGGGAAAACATCCCCGATCAAGATACCCGGGTTGAGCAAGACAAGATCGACAATATGTGGAATATAATATCTTTGCTTGGCTTCAAAATTTAAAATGTTCGGGTGTGAAAATTAAGATATCCGGGGTGTGATGGTTTTGAGAGTCTTACTTATTTTGGGGGGATGCGTACGCAGATGTGGATGAAAAATTTTGCGAATGTTTTGCGGATGTTGATCGGGTGTAAAAAATTTTTGCGGATGTTCTGCGGAATTTTGGGTGCGGATGTAATGTGGATATCTCTTTCAGTAAAAAAGCGGACGCGGAAGCGGGGTGTAAGGAATGGCGGATTTTCCGGATGCGGATGGGATATCCGATACATCACTCTTTTGACACAAGCAGTTTTAATCGGGCAAATGGAAAAATGAGTATTTAAAAAAGAAAAAAACCGTTATGGATTAAACTAGACACATGGACTCGTGTGTCAAGAGAATAACCAGTTTAATTTTGTTTTTAAAGTAAACGCTATTTTTCTTACAAAACTTTGAGAAACCTGAAGCAAAATTTTTATAAAATTTAAGTATTTACTTTCCATGCAGTCTAAAATTTTGTTTCTATGTGTTCGTGGATAATTTTAAATTTAACGACTGGAAAGAAAATCAAAAATAGCTTTTAAAATTGCTTTGAACCGTTTTACTGAAAAAACTGGAATCCCAAAAAATCTTTACCTGCTATTCTTATAGGACCCGACATACCTATCACTTTTTCACAGTGGGCTGTTCCAGGATGGGGAGACTTTACCATTACCCGGGAGAAACAAGAGCAAAAACTTTTCTTGGCTCCACACTAAACAAATTTTTTTTTCCCAAAGAGAAAGTAAGTTACATGTATGACCTTGTAATGTAGTTGTGGAATAGGTGACGTCTTAAGGAAGTCACAACAGCAGCTTCAAGCAAGAAAGAACAGGTAAGGAAGTAAAATAAACAGAAAGATAAAGAAAAGGGACAGTTCAAACCGGGAGAACAAGTGGGGAAAGTAATCTTTACCCAAGGGAACGGAAGAGGTAATTCACGCCTATGACGGAGTAGCAAGTTCAAAGAAATATTGGGAAGGGGGGGGAATGTTAGGACTTTTTTTGGGGTTAAAATTCAGTAAAATATTGGCAGGGGAAGACAGCTTTAAAGCTCCTCGACGGAAGGACAACCCTTAAGCATCCTTTGACAGGGGAAGGGCAACCTTAATGCATCCTCTGAGCAGGAAGGGCAAAATTAAGCACCTTTGACAGGGGAAACAATTTAATGCATCCCTGAGGGGGGGAAGGGCAACCTTAAAGCATCCTCTGAGCAGGTTTAAACAACTTTTAAAGCATCCTCTGGCTATAAGAGGACAAGTTTAGTGTAAATTTGAACAGGGAATGTTTATGTCCACTTTTAGGGAAAAAATATGTTTATGTCACACTTTCCAGGAAGAAATGTATTTGATTTTTCCTTAGGGGAAAAATGACAACTGATTAGAACATTATCTTATTCTTGGAAAAATTTTTTATGGGGGCGTAAGAGGGCAGGATTATCATGGGACAGTTTTTGGGAAAATGATCACAAATCACTTAGTTTCAAATTTTTAGGAAAAACCCCGTAAACTGCATTTAAATCTCTGCCCAACTTTCGATTGGCTGTTTCATGGGGCTGAAAAAATTTCCTGGGTGGGCAAAATTGGGATTCCTGACTATGGTCAGGTAGGTGATTTTTTTCAGAGCATAGTTCTACTTTCAACAACTTTTGTTCCGATAGGGGAAAATTTTACTAAAAAAACCCCAAAAGGGGGGGGCTTTTTTTGGGGTATCAAAAGGGGGAAAAGGGGCATTTAAAAAATCTTTATTTTAAATTTAAAAAGAGAGAAAAAAAAAAAAGGAATAAAAAAAAAAAAAAAGCAAAGGGGGATTATGGGGCAACGAAAGGGGTTCGAAGTCAACCCAAAAAGGGGTTCTTTCAGTATACAAATAAGTTTAGAGACAAAAAACCCGTAGGTAAAACATATAGGGAACAGTTACAACTTCATTCCGAAAATTTTGCCTACACATTAGGCTTCTTTATCGAAAACTGAAAGTAGGCAGGAAAAAGTAGGGGTGTGAAACGATGTAATCAGTCCATCACCCTTGAAGTCGTAAATTTAGGTTGCAGTCCCCAGCCTGGAAAGTTCAGTTTCCCTAGCCAGATATTTCCCGACTATGGAAAGAAATTTTCCAGGCTGAGGGGCTGACAACCCCAAATTCTCGACTTCAAGGGGAGGGCATTGCATCTCTTCACATCTCACTGTTCCTGCCTACTTTCTGTATTCGACTAAGAACCTCTGTACAGGCGAAACGTTTCGGGAAAAAAGTTTCCTAACTGTTTCCCATTGTCTTACCTACCAACCTGTCGGGATTGTATACCATTTTTATGTTTTAAAATAGCCCACTTAAGATAAATCGGTCAGATCACTGACAGTGATAGGGAAATTTTGGGGAAATTTTCAATTTTTATTTCCTCTCATTTTTTTCTCAGAAATACTACGAAATTTCCGAAAAAATAAATTATGTAGAACAGGACGATAAAAAACAACACGTTTTCAAAACAGGACATGGTCCTCAACAAAAAGAAACTAAAACCAACAAATCCCAGGTCCTGATGAACTGTTTCAAGGGGTTAAAGGAATGAAAAGAAACTTTGCAAAACTTTGGGTAATCTTTTCAACAAAAATAAACCAATAACCTTATTTCCATGTGGGAAAATTAAGGAATCCTAAAGCCGGGCAATTTGTGCCCTCTTTTTTGGCATAAATTTATAAATGAATCTCACATGGGTTTTTCAAGGGCGTTTTTTCTTACGAATTTACAACTTTTTTCACTAAGGTGTTTGAGGAGGGGATCATGGTTGAAATAATATTGTGTAAGGAAAGAGGAGAAATTTTTTTCCTGGGGAGAGGGATGGTTGACAAAAAGACACAAGAGTTTGCATAAATGGAAAATCAAGAATGGGGCACGTCACAACGGTGTTCCACAGGGCATGTTGGCCCTTTTTGTTTACAATTTTCATAAACGAATGGGGAGGGAATAAATAGCGACATAACAAATTTCTGATGAAACCAAAATAGACCGTCCATTCATCTTTTAGGGCATTTGTGCACTCCAGGGTATTTTAATAGACAATGCATGGGGAAGATGCAGTATAATAAAGACAAATACAAACTCTAAATGTTGGACGGAAAAACCATTTTCCCCAATGTTCTTCAAAACCCATATACCTTGTTGGCCTCAATTTTGATTTGCGCACAGTTCTGGGCACCGTATTACAAATGAATATAAAGACTGGAAAACGTACAAAGGAATGACAAAGTATCCCTGTATCAAAAATCTTCCCCCTAGGGAAAACTGAGGGCCCCGAATCGTACCTTCGATAGGCATGAATTAAGGGGGATAAGATAAGGTTATAAAAGGAAAACAGAAAAAAATAATAGGGTGTAAATAGCGTCTGAAAATATCCGCTAAACAGGGCTCGCAGCAATGGTTTCAAATTGGGGAAAAATCAAATTCAAGAAAATGTATAGGAAAGCACGGGTTTGGAATAGAGTTGTATGATTGGAACAAACGCCCCATACCGTCGTAGAACTAAGACTTTTTACTTTAAAATAGGTTGGTAAATACATGAGTGGGTGGGGTGGGTGTAGTTGGACCTGACTATTTGAGCTACCAGGTCCGTCCCTTCTCCCTTTCCCTTAAAATAAGTGACCTGACTATGGGGTCATTGTGCCAAGCCGGGGGGGGCAGGACCCCGCTCCGCATGGGGCAGTAGCCTGTTGCGTGTTCCTTCTTCTTTTTTCTTTTTGTTCATCAGTTAATATTTAAATAGTGACGTTTCAGTCTGTTTTAAAGAGGTTTTAGTCTTTAATAAGGAGGATTCATCAGGTTTAAATGTTTACTATTTTCCTTTTCGTTAACACCACCCCCTTTGTCTCCTTTCGAATGAAACAGCAACAGCAAATTGTGTACGAAATGGTGAAGAAAAACCCCTTTGTCACACCTGATGGTGATCTTTTCTTCTGTCACCAGAAGAATAAATCTGTTTCTGACAGTCACTCAGAAGAATACTTCAGTTCTCGCTCCTCACTCGGAAGGCAACGACATTTCCATGATCTTAACTGGGGTAATCAGACAGTTTTAAAAAAACTCACACTGGGGGTAATCAACGTTTTCCCTGACTCAAACTGGGGAACAACAGTTCCGATCTCACACTGGAGGTAAAATCAGACAGTTTCCTGCTTACACGAGGGAAGCGACATTTTCCATGATCTTACACTGGAGTAAATCGACAGTTCCTATCTTCACTGGAGGAAGTCCGACAGTTCCAGATCTTTCACTGGAGGGGAATCGACATTCCTTTCTCACACTGGAGGGAATCAACAGTTCCTGACTCACACTGAGGTTAGTTTTTTTTAGTTCCTGATCTCACACTAGAGGTTAGGGTTTTATTGTTCCATATCTCACACTGGGGGTTTGTTATTACTCCATGTCTCACACTGAGGTTAAGTTAGACAGTTTCATGATCTCACAGGAGTTATTTTAAAAATTCCATATCTCAACGGGGGTTAAGTTAGACAGTTCCATGATCCACACTGGAGATTAAAATTTGACTTTTCCATAACTCACATTGGGGTTAAGTTAGCAGTTCCATGACTCACACTGGGGTTAAAGTCATTTCCCAAAACCAAACACTGGGGTTAATTAGTGTTTTCCATGATCTCACACTGGAGAGTAATTTAACAGTTCCATGAACTCACACGGGGAGGTTATGTAATATTCCATATCTCACACGGGGGTTATTTTATATAGTTCCATATCTCACACTGGGGGTTGAGTCTGCTTACCCAGAACTCACTCAAAGAAGGAGTCAGAAATTTTTCTTCCTGTGGGAAATAAAATAAACAGGAATTCCGGGCTGTCACTTGGAAGGATAATCAGACAGTTCCCTAGTTTTTTCTCGGGTTTAAAGGGAAATAGCTCTTTCCATAAAAAGAAGGGAAAGACAGATTAATAGTTCCACCGGAAGGTAAATCAGACAGTTTTTGTTGTCGGAGGGTGGTCAAGGAATTCAACAGAATCGACTGGCAGATGAGGGGGTAACCCAACAGTCCTGGCTGTTACTTAGTAAATTAAATTAAAAGTCACGCTGTCACTTAGGCACAAAATCAGTATTTTTCTGGCTGTCACCAGAAGGGTAAGTAAGAACTCCTGGCTGTCACTGTCATTTAAAAAAAGCCCAACATTTCCAGCGTTAACAGCAAGGAATAATACGTAAATTATATACACTGATGGATCTAAGCAGTCTACTGGGAGGGGTACATCTGCTCTTGCTCTCACCTCCCAATTAAAAACAAGAGGAATTTTGAGTTAGGCATAGAAATTAACAAATGGGGGTGTACACGGGGAACAAATTTTTGTCCTAAATGGCCCCAAAGAATTTAAACACTGAACTGACCTATGATTTCTCTGTTTTCTATGTCATAACAAGGCTCTTGACTCACATGGCTCTAAAAACATGCTCATTGGGAAAACCAGATATAGATACTCAAAAATTTGGAAGAAGGAATTAAAAACAATTTTTAGGGTTGCATCAAAAAATTGGACACTCCTTTATGATAAAGTTAATAAATTAGTTAAAAAATACCCCAAGGGAAAAAGGGAATTTAACTTTTGGGGATGTGCCAGCATTAGGAATATTAAAGAAAAAGAAATAAAAAAAAACGAATTTTAGGAAAGATTAGAAGCCAAAAGAACTATAACCAACAAAGTAAATGAACGGAGATAAATGTTTTTTTGGAGCAACTTGCAAAAAGAACAGACGACTGGTGTGGTGCAGGCTTAACTTGGGTTTCAAGTACTCTGGCAGTTGAGCAACACACAATGGGGATCAAACCAAAAACAATTTATGTGGCCCCCATGTTTTTATCTTAGCACGTGCTTAAAAAAAACCCTTATTGAGGAATATAAGACGTATAATAAAACCCTTTTGGGAGTCAAGAATCTATTTAAAGAAAAAGATAACAACATATTTAGCAGTATAAAATCCGGATTAAAAATCTCCTCAAACACATTTGTGGGGCCTAGTTCCATATCTCTTTTGCATCAAAACCCAAGAAGCTATGGGGGTGAAAAAGACACTTGGGGAAAATTTGGAGTCTTTTTTCTAGAAAAGTTTCGCCATCATGGCTTATCAGTCCAATGTGGACATGAGGAGTTTTTAGGTAATCAATCCTTTACCTAAATCGATGTGTTCAGTCTATCAATCTTTAGAAAATACAGCATAACCAGAGAAGTTTTATATCTAAGTAGGTGAGTAAGCATCAAGACGCCAGTTACAGCGGAAAAATCCACTAGGTCGTATCTATGTTTTTAGGCAAGTCGAAGAAATCCCCGTATCAAGACTGAGAACTCAACACATCGACTCCAGGGTGAGAACTCATGTCCCAAAACCCCCCCTTCCTTCCCTCTTAAAATTTTCGATGGAAAAGGGAACCAGTTTTTTGTTTTCACTTATGATAAAAATTTAAAGGGGCATTTCCCTTTTTTGTCGCTTGGACTGTTAATTAGACAGATCTTTGCTTTTTCAAAAAACAGTAAGTAAAAAATTTTGGGAAAATCATTTAGGAAAATGAATTGTTTCACCAGGGGAGTAATTAGTTCAGGGGTAATTCTGGAGGGAAATCAAAAATTTTCCCGGCTGTCACCTGGGGGGTAATCAAACAGTTTTTCCGCTGCTACCTGGGGGGTAAAACAAACAGTTTTCCCGGGTTCACTCTGGAGGGAAAAACACTTCCAGGCGTCCTCTCGAGGGGAGTCAAAAAAAAGTTGCAGGCTGTCACCTGAATGGGTAGTTAAACAGTACCAGGCTGTCACTCTGGAGGTAAGTCAAACAGTTCCAGGCTGTCCAGACTCTGGAGGGTATGTCAGACAGTTCCAGGCTGTCACTCTGGAGGGTATGTCAGACAGTTTCCATGCTGTAACTCTGGAAGGAAAGTCATACAGTTCCAGTCTGTAACTATGGAGGTTAAGACAACAGTTCCAGGCTGTAACTCTGAGGGTAAATCAGACAGTTCCAGGTGTCACTATGGAGGACAAAGTCAGAGTGTTCCAGGCTGTCACTACTAGAGGTAGTCAGACAGTTTTCATTGGTGGTCACTATGGAGGATAAGTCAGACAGTTCCAGGTCTGTCACTCTGGTGGGTAACTATACAGTTTTTTAGGGTGTCACTATGAGGGTAAGAAGTCAGAACAGTTCGAGCTGTCACTCTAAGGGTAAGTCAACAGTTCAGGTTGTCACTATGGAGGATGGACAGACAGTTCCAAGCTGTCACTCTGGAGTTTAAGGTCATACATTTCCAGGCTGTCACTCTGGAGGGTCAATCGGAAAAATAGTTTCCTAGCTGTCGACTCAGAGGGTCAATCAGATAGTATCCAGGCTGTCCACTCTGGAGGGTAACGTCAAACATTTACAGGATGACACTCCAGAGGTCCATTAGATTAGTTTTCAGCTGTCACTCTAGAGGGTAAGTAGACAGTTCCAAGCGTACCTCTGGAGTGAGAATTCGACAGTTCCAGGCTGTCACCTGGAGGGTAAGTCCAGACAGATTCCAGGCTGTGTACTCTGGGAGGATAAGTCAGACAATCGCAGGCTGTCACTCTAGAGTAAAAGTCAAACGTTTCAATGGGTGTCACTAATGGAGTATAAGTCAGTGACAGTATCCAGGCTGTCACTCTAGAGGGTAAGACAAACATTTCAAGGGTGTCCCACTAAGTGAGATAAGTCAGACAGTTTTCCCAGGCTGTCACTCTAGAGGTTAGTCAGATAGTACCAAGTGTCGACTCTATAGGATAATTCAAACAGTTCCAGGGTGTCACCTAGAGGGTAAGTCAGACAGTTCCAGGCTGTCACTCTGTAGGGAAGTCCTGACAGTTTCCAAGGGTGTACTATGGAAGATAAGTCAACAGTTCCAGCTGTCACTCAGGAGGTGTCAAATCAGATAGTTCCAGGCTGTCACTCAGAGATCAATCATGTAGTCTAGGATGACACTCAGGGTGCTTCTTTTCCTTCACTCAGGGCCCTTGCTTCTTATTCCATCACTCATGGGCCTCTTGCCTTCTTTTCCTTCACTCAGGGGCCTCGTGCTTCTTTTCTTTCACTCTGGGGCCTTCGTACTTCTTTCTTTCACTCATGGACCTCTTGCTTTCTTTCTCTCAGGGGCCTCGAGCTTCTTTTTCTTTCACTCAGGGCCTCGTGATTCTTTTCCTTTCAACTCAGGGGCCCCGTGCTTCTTTTCCTTTCAACTCAGGGGCCTCTTACTCTTTTCCTTCACTCAGAGGGCCCCCGTGCTTCTTTTCTTTCACTCATGGGCCTCGTGCTTTTCCTTTCCTTCACTTAGGGGGCCCCCTGCTTCTTTTCTTTCACTCAGGGCCTCTACTTTCTTTTTTCTTCACTCATGGCCTCGTGGCTTCTTTTCTTTTCTCTCAGGGGGCCTCGTGCTTCTTTTCTCTTTCATTCAGGGGCCCCGTGCTCTTTTCTTTCACTCAGGGCGTCGTGCTTCATTTCTTATGTCACTCATGGTGTCGTGCTTTTTTTCTTTCACTCAGGGGCCACGTGCTGCTTATTCTTTCTCTCATGGGCCCCGTGCTTCTTTTCATTCACTCAGGGCCTCGGTTGCTTCTTTTATTTCACACAGGGTTGTCCTGCTTCTTTTCTCTTTCTCTCAGGGGCCCCGTGCTTCTTTTCTTTCACTCAGGCCCCGTGCTTCTTTTTCTTTCACGTTCAGGGGGTGTCCTGCTTCTTTCTTTCTCTCAGGGTCCCCGTGCTTCTTTTCTTTATCTCATGGGCCTCGTGCTTCTTTTCTTTTCATTCAGGGGCCTCGATGCTTCTTTTCTTTCATCATATTCAGGGCCCTCGTGCTTCTTTTTCTTTCCACTCGAGGGGCCTCGTGTTCTTTTCTTTCATTCAGTGGGCCTCGTGCTTCTTTGTCTTTTCATTCAGTGGGCCTCGTGCTTCTTTTCTTTCATTCAGGGGCCTCGGTTGCTTCTTTTCCTGTCATACAGGGCCCCGTTCTTCTTTTCTTTCTCTCGGGGCCTCGTGCTTCTTTTCTTTCATTCAGGGGCCTCCGAGCTTCTTTTCTTTCCACTCAGGGGCCTCGTGCTTCTTTTCCGTTTTCATTCAGGGGCCCGTGCTTCTTTTCATTTTCGCATTCAGGGGCCCCCCCCCCCCACCCGTGCTTCTTTTCTTTCTCTCAGGGCCTCGTTGCTTCTTTTCTTTCATTCAGGGGCCGTTCGTGCTTTCTTTTCTTTCATTCATGGGCCGTCGTGCTTCATTTTTCTTCACTCAGGGGCCTCGTGCTTCTTTGGGGTCTTTCATTCAGGGGCCTCGTGCTTCTTTTCTTTCAATTCAGGGCCCCGTGCTTCATTTTCTTTCTCTCAGGGGCCTCGTGCTTTCTTTTTGCTTTCATTCAGGGGCCTCGTGCTTCTTTTCTTTCATTCAGGGGTCCGGTCGTGTCATCTTTTCTTTCTCTCAGGGTCCTCGTGCTTCTTTCTTTCATTCAGGGGCCTGGTGCTTCTTTTCTTTTCATTCAGGGGCCTCGTGCTTCTTTTTCTTTTCCCACTCAGGGGCCTCGTGCTTCTTTTTCTTTCATTCAGGGGCGTCCGTGCTTCTTTCCTTTCATTCAGGGCCGTTTTCGTGCTTCTTTTCTTTCACTCAGGGCCTCTCGTGCTTCTTTCTTTTCATTCAGGGGCCCCTGCTTCTTTTTCTTTCATTCCAGGGGCGTCGTGATTCTTTTCTTTCACTCAGGGGGCGTCGTGCTTCTTTTCTTTCATTCACTTTGGGGCCTCGTGCTTCATTTCTTTCATTCAGGGCCCCGTGCTTCTTTCTTCTTTATTCAGGGGCGTTCGTGCTTCTTTTCTTTCCACTCAAGGGCCCTGCTTCTTTTCTTATCATTCTAGCAGGGGCCTCGTGGCTTCTTTTCTTTCATTCAGGCCGCCGTGCTTCTTCTGTTTCATTCATCAGGGGGGCCCCGTGCCTTCATTATCTTTCATTCAGGGCCCCGTGCTTCTTTTCTTTCTTCTCAGGGGCTCGTGCTTCTTTTCTTTCATTCAGGGCCTCGTGCTTCTTTTCTTTCATTCATGGGCCCCGTGGCTTTCTTTCTTTCATTCCAGGGGCCCCTGTGCTTCTTATTCTTTCATTCAGGCCTCGTGCTTCTTTTTCTTTCTCTCAGGGCCTCGTGCTTCTTTTCTTTCATTCAGGGGTGCGTGCTTCTTTTCTTTCACACAGGGGCGTCTGCTTCTTTTTCTTTCACTCAGGGGCCCCGTGCATCTTTTCTTTCATTCAGGGGTGTCGTGCTTCTTTCTTTCACTCAGGGGATTCGGGTGCTTCTTTTCTTTCACTCAGGTCCCGTGCTGTCTTTCTTTGCAATCAGGGGCCCGTCGTGACTTCTTTTTCTTTCCACTCAGGGGCCACGTGCTTCCTTTTCTTCACTCAGGGGCCTCGTGCTTCTTTTCTTTCAGATCAGGCCCCGAGCTTCTTTTCTTTCACTCAGGTGCCTCGTGCTTCTATTTCTTTCAATCATTGGCTCTTGTCTTCTTATCTTTCACTCAGGGGCATCGTGCTTCCTTTACTTTCACATCTGGTCCCTCTTACTTCTTTCCTTCACTCAAGGGCCCCGTGCTCTTTTCCTTTCACTCATGGGGCCTCGTGCTTTCCTTTCCTTCACTTAGGGCCCCCTGTTTCTTTTCTTTCACTCAGGGGCCTCTTACTTCTTTTCTTCACTCAGGTGCCACGTGCATCTTTTCTTTCTCTCAGGTGCCTCGTAGCTTCTTTTCTTTCATTCAGGGGCCCCGTGCTTCTTTTCTTTCAACTCAGGGGCGTCGTGCTTCTTTCTTCACTCAGGGGGTGGTCGTGCTGTCTTTTCTTTCACTCAGGGGCCTCGTGCTGCTTTTTTTCTTTCTCTCAGGGGCCCCGTGCTTCTTTTCTTTCACTCAGGGGCCCGGGGGTCGTGGCTTCTTTTCTTTCCACTCCAGGGGTGTCCTGTTCTTTTCTTTCACTCAGGGCGTCGTGGCTACTTTTCTTTCACTCAGGGGCCCCCGTGCTTCTGTTTCTTTTCACTCAGTGTGTCCCTGCTTCGTTTTCTTTCTCTCAGGGGCCCCCGTGCTTCTTTTCCTTCACTCAGGGGGCCCCGTGCTTTCTTTTCTTCACTCAGTTGTGTCCTGCATCTTTCTTTCTCTCAGGGGCCCTCGTGCTTCTTTTCTTTCTCTCAGGGTCCTCGTACTTCTTTTTCTTTCATTCCAGGGTGCCTCGTGCTTCTTTTCTTTCATTCAGGGGCCTCGTGCTTCTTTTCTTTCACTCAGGGGCCTCTTGCTTTTTTCTTTCATTCAGGGGCCTCCGTGCTTCTTTGCCTTCATTCAGGGGGCAACGTGCTTCTTTTCTTCATTCAGGGGCCTCCGGCTTCTTTTCTTTCATTCAGGGCCCTGCTTCTTATCTCTTTCTACTCAGTGGCCTCGTGCTTCTTTTCTTCATTCAGGGCCCCCCGTGCTTCTTTCTTTCACTCAGGTGCATCGTGCTTCTTTTCTTTCATTCAGGGAGCCTCCTCAGTGCTTCTTTCTTTCATTCAGGTGGCCCCCGTGCTCTTTCTTTTCTCTCAGGGGCCTCGTGCTTCTTCTTTCTTTCCATTCAGGGGCGTCGTACTTCTTTTCATTTCATTCAGGGCGCTCGTGCTTCTTTCTTCACTCAGGGTCCTGGCTTCTTTTCTTTCATTCAGCAGTGGCCCGTGCTTCTTTTCTTTCTTCAGGTGCCTCGTTCCCTTTTCTTTCACTCAGGGGCCTCGTGCTTCTTTTCTTTCATTCAGGGGCGTCGTGCTCTTTTCTAACAATCAAATGGGTCGTCGTGCTTCTTTCTTTCACTCAGTGGGGCCTCGTGCTTCTTTTCTTTCATTCATGGGGCCCCGGTGCTTCTATTCTTTCATTCATGGGCGTCATAGGAGTGCGGGAGTGAGGGTGGTTTGTGGCGGGGGGGGGGGGGGGGAGCGGGGGGCAGCGGCGGGGGGGGGGGGGGGGGGGGGGGGGTTCAGGGGCGTCGTGCTTCTTTTCTTTCATTCAGGGGCCTGTCGTGCATCTTTTCTTTCATCAGGGGCCCCGTGCTTCTTTTCTTTTCATTCATGGCGTCGTGCTTCTTTTCTTTCACTCAGGGGCCTCGTGCTTCTTTTCTTTCATTCAGGGGCCTCGTGCTACATTTCTTTCATTCAGGGGCCCCGTGCTTTCTCTTTTTCTTTCATTCATCAGGGGCCTCCGTGCTTCTTTCTTTCCATTCAGGGGACCCGCGTGCTCTTTTTCTTTCTCTCAGGGGCCCCGTCGTGCTTCTTTTCTTTCATTCAGGCCTCGTGCTCTTATCCTTTTCATTCCATGGGCCCCGTGCTTCTTTTCTTTCATTCAGGGGCCCCGTGCTTCATTTTCTTCATTCGGGGCCTCGTGTGCTTCTTTTCTTTCTCTCAGTGGCCTCGTGCTTCTTTTTCTTATCATTCAGGGGTGCGTGCTTTTCTTTTCTTTCGACTCAGGGGCGTCGTGCTTCTATCTTTCACTCAGGGGGCCCTCGTGCATTCTTTTCTTTCATTCAGGGGCCCCGTGCATCCTTTCCTTTCATTCAGGGGCCTCGTGCTTCTTTTCTTTCGTCTCAGGGGTCCTCGTGCTTCTTTTCTTTTCATTTCAAGGGGGGGGGGTGTCCCGGGCTTCTTTTTCTTTCACTCAGGGGCCTCGTGCTTCTTTTCTTTCATTCAGGGCCCGTGTCTTCTTTTCCTTTCATCAGGGGCCCCGGCTTCTTTTCTTTCATTCAGGGGCCTCGTGCTTCTTTTCTTTCTCTCAGGGCCTCGTGCTTCTTTTCCTTTCATTCAGGGGTTCGTGCTTCTTTTTTTGCAACTCAGGGGCGTCGTTCTTCTTTCTTTCACCAGGGGCCCCGTGCTTCTTTTCTTTCAACTCAGGGGCGTCCGTGCTTTCTTCATTTTCTACACTCAGGGGCCTCGTGCTTCTTTTTCATTCAATCAGGGGCGTCGTGCTTCTTTTCTTTCACGTCAGGGCCCCGTGCTTCTTTTCTTTCACTCAGGGGCCTCGTGCTTAGGCTTTTCATTCAATCATGGGGCCCCGTGCTCTTTTCTTTTCACTCAGGGGACTCGTGCTTCTTTCTTTCAAATCAGGGGCGTCGTGCTTCCATTGCTTTTCACTCAGGGCATCGTGCTTCTTTTCTTCACTCCAGGGCCCGTGCCATCTTTTCTTTGTCAATCAGCTCCCCGTGCTTCTTTTCCTTCACTCAGGGGCCCCCGTGCTTCTTTTCTTTCTCTCAGGGCCCCGTGCTTCTTTTCGTTTCTCTCTCAGGGGCCCCTTGCTTGTCTTTTCTTTCACTCAGGGGCTCGTGCTTCTTTTTCCTTCACTCAGGGGCCCCGTGCTTCTTTTCTTTCTCTCTCAGTTGCCCACGAGCTTCTTTTCTTTCACTCAGGGTCGTCGTGCTTCTTTTCTTTCACTCATGGGTCCTCCGTGCATTTCTTTTCCTTTCAATCAGGCGCCCCGTGGCTTCCTTTCCTTCTCACTCAGGGCTTCCTGATTCCTTTCGTTCACTCAATGTCTCGTGCGTCTTTAGGTTTCACTCACGCGCCTCATGCTTTCTTTCCTTCAAACAAGGACTTCGTGCTTCCCCCTTCCTTCACTCTGGTGGTGGCTCATATCCCCCCATGGTGGCAAAAGCTCTCGCTTTCCCACGGCGCATGTCCGGGTTCGATATTCCCGGCGAGGGTTAAAATTGCTGAGTGATACTATACACCCGTTGTCTATCTTTCAACCCAATCAGTAAAATGTACTGGGTGTTAAGTGGACTGTTGTGGGTCGCATCCTGGGATCAAAACTGACGCTAATTCCAGAAAAATGCTCACATAACAATACTTTTCTATATAGTAGTATGTCCGTGATGTCAGCTATGGTCTATTATACCTTTGTACTTGGAACTTTAGTAAATAAAGATAGATATTATATTTATATCATTACAATAGTTTTCATAAAAATGGAATTTCTATTAATTCTGCAGGAAAGTTATTCTCCTTCTGACACACTTCTTTCTTCTAACCAATTACAGTCATGATTTGTAACGACTGTTGAGTTCAATGATGGTTCACGTACCGTACAACGGACGTTTGTTAACGGACTGTAGAGCAATGATGATTACACCGAACAATAAATCAACGGGAACGTTTTTAACACTGTTGAGGCAATGATGGTCTTACAAGACCGTAGCAACGGACGTATGTAACCACTGTTGAGCAATGATTGTTCAGCACCGTAGCACGACGTTGTAACACTTGTTGGAGGCAAAGATGTTTTCACACCGGAGCAAGCGACTTTTAACACTGTAACAATGATGGTTCACGACCGTAGCAACGGATCGTTTGTGTAACACACTGTTGAGCCAATGATGGTTTCACATACCGTAGCAACGGACGATTGTAACACTGTTGAGGCAATATGTTCACCACCGTAGCAACGGACGTTTTTTAACACTGTTGAGCACTGATGTTCCACAACCTGTAGCAAACTGACGTTTGAAGCACTTGTTGAGCAATGATAGGTTCACACCGTAAGCACGGAACTTTTGTAACACTTGTTGAGCAATGAGTTCACAACACGTAGCAACGTACGTTTGTAACACTGTTGCGCAATGATGGTTCACAACCGACAACGTGACGTTTGTAACACTGTTTAACAATGATGGGTTCCCCAACACCGTAAGCAACGGACGTTTGTAACACGGTTTAGGGACAATGATGGTTCACACCGTAGGGCAACGGACGTTATTGTAACACTGTGAGCAATGATGGTTCCACAACCGGTACAACGGACGTTTGTAAACACTGTTGAGCAATGATAGTTCACACGTAGCAACGGACGTTTGTAACACTGTTGAGGCAATGAATGGTTCACACCGTTAGCAAAACGGACGTTGTAACACTGTTGAGCATGATGGGTTCACACCGTAGCAACGTACGTTTTAAAGCACTGATGAGCATTGATGGCTTACACCTGAAGCAACCGGACGTTTTGTAACCACTGTAGTTTAGCAATGAATGTTCACACCAGAGCAACGGACATTGTAACATGCAGTTGAGCAATGTTGGTTCACAAACCGTAGCAACGGACGTTAGTAACACAGTTGATCAATGATGGCAATACACCGTTACAACTGACGTTTGTAACATTTGATCAAATGATGGCTTAACACCGTAGCAACGGAACTTTTTGTAACAATGGTTGAAGCAATGATGGGCTTACACCGTAAGCAAACGGACGTTTGTAAAACTGTTATCAATGATGGCTTACAACCGTAGCAACGGACGTTTGTAACACTGTTGATTCAATGAATGGATCAGCACCAAGCAACGGACTTTTGTAACACAGTTGAGCAATGAGTGGTCATACCGTACAACGGACGTTTTTTGTAACAACTGATTGAGCCATGAAGGTTCACATACCGTAGGCAACGGACGTTTGTAACAGCATTGAGCAATGATGGTACACACCGTATCAACGGACGTTTTTAACACTGTTTAGTCAATGATGGTTCACACCGTAGCAACGGACGTTTGCAACACTGTTGAAACATGATGGTTCACACGACCGTAGCAGACGGACGTTTGTAACACTGTTGAGCAATGATGGATCACAGGACCGTAGCGAACGACGTTTGTAACACTGTTGTGAGCAATGATGGTTCACACCGTAGCAACGACTTTGTAGACGATGCAGTAGTGATCAATGAAGTTCACACCGTAGCAACGGACGTTTGTAACATCTGTTGAGCAATGATGGTTTCACCTACCGTAGCAACGGACGTTTGTAACACTGTTGAAACCATGATGATCACACCGTAGCAACTGACGTTTTTTAATACTGTTTAGCAATTATGGTTCACACCGTAGCAACGGACTGTTTGTAACACTGTTCAGCATGTTGGTTCACACCGTAGCAAAGGACGTTTGTAACACTGTTGAGCAATGATGGTTCACAAAACCGTAGCAACGGACGTTGTAACACTGTTGACAATGGATGGTTCTCACCGTAGCAACGGACGTTTGAAACAGCGTGTTGAACAATGATGGTATCACAAACCGTAGGCAACGGACGTTTGAGTAACACGTTGAGTCAATGTTGGTTCAAACACCGTAGCAACGACTTTATTAACCTTGTTTGAGCAACGATTGGTTTTCACAACCGCAGCAACGGACTGTTTAACACTGTATAGCAATGATGGTTGTCACAACCGTAGCAACGACGTTTGTAACACTGTTGAGCAATGTTGGTTCACACACCCGTAGCAACGGACGTTTGTAACACTGTTGAGCAATGATGGTTCAACAAACCGTAGCAACGGACTATGTAACACGTTGATCAATGAATGGTTCACAACCGTAGCAACGGACGTTTGTAACACTGTTGAGCAAGAGGTTCACAACCGTTGCAACGGACTTTTTGTAACAGCTGTTGAGCAATGTTGGTTTCACGACCGTAGCAACGGCTGTTTGTAACACTGTTGAGGCAATTAATTGTTTCACACCGTAGCAACGGACGTTTGTAACACTGGTTGAGGCAATGAAGGTTCACACCGTAGCAACGGACGTTTGTAACACTGTTGAACAATGAAGGTTCACACCGTAGCAACGGACGTTTGTAAACACACTGTAGAAACAATGAATGGTTCACACCGTAGCACTGACGTTTGTAACCTGGTTGTAAGACAAATGAGTGGGTCACACACCGTAGCAACGGATTTTTGTAACACTGTTGAACAACGATGGTTCACGACCTGTAGCGAACGGCGTCTTGTAACACAGTTGATAATTGATGTTCATCTCCCACCTTATCAACGGACGTTTTTGTAACACAGGGTTGTAGCAATGTTGTTCACACCGTAGCAACGGCGTTTGTAACACATTTGATCAATTGATGTTCACACCGTAGTCAACGGACGTTTGTAACACTGTAGAGCAATGATGGTTTCACACCGTAGCAACTGACGTTTGTAACACAGAATTAGCAATGATTGTTCACACCCGTAGCAACTGACATTGTAACACTGTTGGGCAATGATGGTTCACACCGTAGCAACGGACGTTTTGCAACACTGTTGAAACAATGATTGTTCCACAACCTTCGCAACGGACGTTTGTAACAATCCAGTTGAACAATGATGGTTTCACAAATACCGTAGCAATGACTTTGTAACACTGTTGAACAAAGTAATGTGTTCCACCGAAACCGTAGCAACGGACGTTTGTAACACTGTTGAGCAATGATATGGATCACACCGTAGCAACGGACGTTTGTAATACTATTGAGCAATGATGGAGATCACTAACCGTGTATCAACGGACGTTTGATAACACTGATGAACAATGATGGTTTCACACCGTTGCAACCGGACGGTTTGTAACACTGTTGAGCAATGATTGGTTCCACACCGAATCAACGGATACTTTTGTAAACACTGTTGAGCAATGATGGTTCACACCGTTAGCAACGGACTTTTGTAATACTGTTGACCATGGATGGTTCACACCGTAGCAACGTGACGTTTGTGAACACTGTTTGAGCAATTGAATGGTTTCACAACCGAGCAACGGACTTTTTAACACTGTTGAACAATGATGTTTCACACACAACCGATGCACGGACGTTATTGTAACACTGTTAGCAATATGGTTCACAACCGTAAGCAACTGACGTTTGTACCACTGTATTGAGCCAATTATGGTTCACAACCGTCGCAACGGACGTGTTTATGTAATACTGTTGAGTCAATGATGGTTCACCCACCGTAGCAACGGACGTTGTAACACTTGAGCAATTATGGTTCACACCGTACAACTTACGTTTGTAACCAGCTTGATGAGGCCAATGATGGATCACACCGTAGCAACGGACGTTTGTAAAAGACATAATTAAAACCGTATTTTATCGACTTTTTTTCCGCCACAAAACCATTAAACTGAAAAAACCAACCACCTTTTTTAAAAGACAAGACATTGACACTAGTAAAACCCTTATATGCCAGTTCCATGTGTCATATATCATCACGTGATGAAAACTAGAAACATTGTCAATCAACCCAGTAGAACATTGTTAATCATACCCAGTAGAAACATTGTCTATCATCCGCAGTATAGACATTGTCCCTAACATCCCAGTAGAACATTGTCCTATCATCCCTGAGAACGATTGTCTATCATCCCATTAGAACATTGTCTATCATCCCAGTAGAAACAGTCGTCTATCAAACCCAGTAGTAACATTTTCTATCATTCCCAGTAGAAACATTTTGGCTATCAACCCAGTAGAACAATGTCTATCATCCCAGTAGGACATTGTCTATCATCCCTTTAGAACATGTCTATCATCCCCAGTAGAACATTGTCTATCATTCCCAGTAGAACATTGTACTATCATCCCAGTATGACAATTGTCTATCATCCCATAGAACATTGTCTATCATCCCAGTAGAACATTGTCTATCATCCCAGTAGAACATTGTCTATCATCCCAGTAGAACATTGTCTATCATCCCAGTAGAACATTGTCTATCATCCCAGTAGAACATTGTCTATCATCCCAGTAGGACAGTGTCCGTATCATCCCAGTAGAACATTGGTCCTATCATCTCCATTCGAAACATTGTCTATCACCCAGTAAAACATTGTCTATCATCCCATTAGAACATTGTCTAATCATCCCAGTAGGACATTGTGCTATCATCCCAGTAGAAATATTGTCTATCACCAGTAGAACATTGTCCTATCAATCCCAGTAGGTACATTGTCTATCATCCCCGTAGAACATTGTCTATCATCAAAGTAGAACATAGTCTATCTTCCCAGTAGAACATTTGTCTATCAACCCGTTAGGACATTGTCCTATCATCCCAGAAGAATACTTGTCTATCTTGCCCAGTAAACATTATCTATCATCCACAGTAGGACATTGCTATCATCCCAGTAGAACAATGTCTAATCCTCCCAGTTAGAACATTGTCTATCATCCAAGTAGATCATTGTCTATCATCCCAGTAGAACATTGGTCTCATCCCAGTAGAACATTGTCAATCATCCCAGTAAACAGTTGTCTATCATCCCAGTAGAACATTGTCAATCATTCCCCTAGAATATTGTCTATCATACCCCAGTAGAACATTGTCTATCATCCCAGTAGAACATTGTCTATCATCCCAGTAGAACATTGTCTATCATCCCAGTAGAACATTGTCTATCATCCCAGTAGAACATTGTCAATCATCCCCGTAGAACATTGACCTATCCCATCCCAGTAGAAAATTGTCTATCATCCCAGTAGAAGCATTGTCAATAAAAATCAGTATAACATTGTCATCATCCCAGGAGGAACATTGTACCATCATACAGCAAAACAATGTCTATCAACCCAGTAGAACATTGTCAATCATGCCATTAGAAAAATGTCAATAACATCCCTAGTTTTTAGGAACATTGTCTATCATCCCGTAAACATTGTCTATCATCCCAGGTAGCACATTGTCCTATCATCCAAGTAGAACATTGTCTATCATCCGCAGAGAACATTTGTCTATCAAGCCCAGTAGCACATGCCAATCATCCCATAGAAACATTGTCGCAATCATCCCATAGAACATTGTCAATCATCCAGTAGAACATTGTCTATCATGCCCAGTAGAACATTGTCCTATCATCCCAGTAGAACATGTGGTAATCATTCATCCCAAGTAGAACAATGACTATCACCCAGTAAACATTGTCTATCATCCCAGTAAATATTGTCAATAAAAACAGTAGAACATTGTCTATCATCCCAGGAGAACTTTGTCTATCATCCCAATAAACATGTCTATCGTCCCCAGTATAACATTGTCCTAACATCCCCATGATAACTTTGTCTATCCATCGAAGTAGAACATGTCTATATCCCATTAAACATTGTCAAATCATCGCAGTATAACATTGTCAATCATCCCAGTAAACAATTGTTGTCCATCCCAGTAAGAACATGTCTATCATCCCGTAGAACATGTGTCTATCATCCCAGTAGAACCTTGTCAATCATCCCAGTAAACATTGTCCAATCATCCCAGTAGAACATTGTCTATCATCCCAGTAGAACATTGTCTATCATCCCAGTAGAACATTGTCAATCATCCCAGTAGAACATTGTCTATCATCCCAGTAGAACATTGTCTATCATCCCAGTAGAACATTGTCTATCATCCCAGTAGAACATTGTCTATCATCCCAGTAGAACATTGTCTATCATCCCAGTGAGAACATTGTCTAATCATCCGCAGTTAGAACATTGTTCATATCCCAGTAGAACATTGTTCTATCATCCCAGTAGAACATGGTCTATCATCCCAGTAGAACATTGTCCAATCATCCCAGTATGAACATTGTCGGGTCATCCCATATGAACATTGTCTATCATCCCAGTCACAACATTGTCTATCATCCCAGTAGAACATTGTCAATTCATGATCTCACAAAGGAGTTATGTTATATAGTTTCCATTATCTCCAACTGGAGGTTAAGTTAGACAGTTCCATGATCTCACACTGGAGAATTAAAGTTAGACAATCCATGAACACTCACATTGGAGGTTAAGTTAGACAGTTCCATGAACTCACACTGGAGGTTAAGAGTATCCAGTTCCATGAACCTCAACACTGTAGTTAATTAGTGTGTTCCATGATCTCACACTGGAGGAGTAATTTGACAGTTCCCAATGAACTCACACTGGAGGTTAATGTATATAGTTTTCCATTATCCTCACACAGGAGGTTATGTTATATAGTTCCATGATCTCACACTGGAGGTTGAGTCTGACTTACCCATGAACTCACTCAGAAGAAGGAGTCCAGTAATTTACTTCCTGTCGGAATAAAAGTAAAACAGAGAAATCCTGCTGTCACTTGGAAGGAATCATCAGACAGGTTCCTAGTTGTTTACTCAGGTTAAGTTAAATAGCTCTTTCCTTATAAATTTAAGAAGGGTAAAGACCAGTACGTTAATAGTTGCCACTCGGTAGGTAAATCAGACAGTTGTGATTGTCAGGAGGGTGGTCAATGGAATTCAGACAGAATACTGACTGTGCAGATGATTAGGAGGGTTAAGCAGACAGTCCTGGCTGTTACTTTTAGTAAATTAAATTAGTAAGTCACGCTGTCACTTAGGCACGTAAGTCAGGTAGTTTTCTGGCTGTCACTCAGAAGGGTAAGTAGAGAACTCCTGGCTGTCACTGTCACTTAAAAGGTCAGACAGTCCAGCTGTTATACAGCAATGTAATAATACTGTAAATTATATACACTGATGGATCTAAGCGGAGTTTTCTACTGGCAGGGCTACATCTGCTCTTGCTCTCACCTCCCTAATTAAAAACAAGAGGAACTTTTAGAGTTATAGGCATAGAAATTAACAAATGGGAGTGTACACGGCTAACGAAATTTTTGTCAACTAAATGGACTAAAGGGGAAATTTAAGAACACTGAGACTGACTCTATGAATACTTCTGTTTTCTATGTCATAACTAAGGCTCTTGACGTCACATGGCTCTAAAAACATGCTCATTGGAGAAGCCAGATATAGATACTCAAAAATTTGGAATGAAGGAATTAAAAACAATATAAGGATTGCATTTCCCAAAACAAAACATTGGGGGGGGATCACTCTATCATGATAAAGTTAATAAATTAGTTAAAAAAGTACCTTAAGAAAAGGTTGGAATTTAACTTTGGTGTATGTGCCTAGCATTAGGAATATTAGAAGAAGTATAAGATAAGTAAAATCATTAAACAGAAGTTTTGAGGGAATGAAGTTAGAAGCCTAAAAAGAGACTATAACCAACTATGATAATATGAACGGAGATAAGTATGTTTTATATGGAGCAACTTGCAAAATGAACAGACAGACTGGTGATGTGTTTGTCAGGCTTAAGCATTGTTACAAGTACATCTGGCAGTTGAGTCATACACACAATGGTGATCAAACCATACAATTTATGTGGCCAGCCCAATTGTTTATATCTTGAGCACAGTGCTTAATTAATCCGCTTATTGAGGATATATAAGACAGTATAATCACCTTTTGGGATGTTCAAGAATATCTGATTAATGAAAAAGATACACAGACATATTGAGCAGTAAAAATAAAAATCTCGGATAACAATCTCCTCAAACACATTTGTGGCCTAGTTCCATATGGCTCTCTGCAATCAACCTCAAGAAGCTAATGTGGTGAAAATAGACACTTGGGAATATTTTAGAGAGTCCTTTATTCTAGAACGTTTACGCCATCATTGGCTTAATCAGTCCAAAATGTGGACGATGAGGAGTTTTGAGGTAATCAATCCTTTAGCCTAGAATCGATGTGTTACAGTCTATCAATCTGAGAAAAGTACAGTCATATACGCAGAGAAGTAGTTTATATACTATAGTCAGGTGATGTGAAGCATCAAGACGCCGAGTTACGAGCGGAGAAAATCCACTAGGTCGTATCTATGTTTTTAGCAAGTCGAAGAAATCCTGTATCAAGACTGATGAACTCAACACATGACCTGACTCCAGGCTGAGGAACTTCATGTCCTCAAACACCTTCCTCCTTCTTCCATCTCATCTTCTCTGAATTATAACTCAAGACGAAGCCAACTGGATTGGACCAGACGTTACTAGAATAAAGATTACCAAAGCGAAATGGTTTTTACAAACAAGCCTCGCATTCTTCAACACTTCGGGTTCTAAACCAATTACAACATAAGGATAGGAGGTTCTCAATATACTACATTACGATGGAAAGGTACATACAGATATTTGCTTTCACTTAATGATATAAATTAAGCCAGTTCCGGTTGTCGCTTAGGACTGTTAATTAGACAGATCATGCCTGTTCAACAAAACAGTAAGTTTAAAATTCTGGAATATCATTCAGGAGAACTGAATTGTTGTCACTCAGGAGAGTAATTAGTATCAGGAGTAATTCTGGAGGGTTAAGTCAAAGCTTTCCAGGCTGTCACTGCCTGGAGGGTAAGTCAAACAGTTCCAGGCTGCTACTCTGAGGGTAAATCAAACAGTTCCAGGCTGTCACTCTGGAGGGTAAGTCAACACTTCCTCCAGGCAGTCACTCTCGAGGGTAGTCAAAAAAAAGTTGCAGGCTGTCACCTGAATGGGTAGTTAAACAGTACCAGGCTGTCACTCTGGAGGTAAGTCAAACAGTTCCAGGCTGTCCAGACTCTGGAGGGTATGTCAGACAGTTCCAGGCTGTCACTCTGGAGGGTATGTCAGACAGTTTCCATGCTGTAACTCTGGAAGGAAAGTCATACAGTTCCAGTCTGTAACTATGGAGGTTAAGACAACAGTTCCAGGCTGTAACTCTGAGGGTAAATCAGACAGTTCCAGGTGTCACTATGGAGGACAAAGTCAGAGTGTTCCAGGCTGTCACTACTAGAGGTAGTCAGACAGTTTTCATTGGTGGTCACTATGGAGGATAAGTCAGACAGTTCCAGGTCTGTCACTCTGGTGGGTAACTATACAGTTTTTTAGGGTGTCACTATGAGGGTAAGAAGTCAGAACAGTTCGAGCTGTCACTCTAAGGGTAAGTCAACAGTTCAGGTTGTCACTATGGAGGATGGACAGACAGTTCCAAGCTGTCACTCTGGAGTTTAAGGTCATACATTTCCAGGCTGTCACTCTGGAGGGTCAATCGGAAAAATAGTTTCCTAGCTGTCGACTCAGAGGGTCAATCAGATAGTATCCAGGCTGTCCACTCTGGAGGGTAACGTCAAACATTTACAGGATGACACTCCAGAGGTCCATTAGATTAGTTTTCAGCTGTCACTCTAGAGGGTAAGTAGACAGTTCCAAGCGTACCTCTGGAGTGAGAATTCGACAGTTCCAGGCTGTCACCTGGAGGGTAAGTCCAGACAGATTCCAGGCTGTGTACTCTGGGAGGATAAGTCAGACAATCGCAGGCTGTCACTCTAGAGTAAAAGTCAAACGTTTCAATGGGTGTCACTAATGGAGTATAAGTCAGTGACAGTATCCAGGCTGTCACTCTAGAGGGTAAGACAAACATTTCAAGGGTGTCCCACTAAGTGAGATAAGTCAGACAGTTTTCCCAGGCTGTCACTCTAGAGGTTAGTCAGATAGTACCAAGTGTCGACTCTATAGGATAATTCAAACAGTTCCAGGGTGTCACCTAGAGGGTAAGTCAGACAGTTCCAGGCTGTCACTCTGTAGGGAAGTCCTGACAGTTTCCAAGGGTGTACTATGGAAGATAAGTCAACAGTTCCAGCTGTCACTCAGGAGGTGTCAAATCAGATAGTTCCAGGCTGTCACTCAGAGATCAATCATGTAGTCTAGGATGACACTCAGGGTGCTTCTTTTCCTTCACTCAGGGCCCTTGCTTCTTATTCCATCACTCATGGGCCTCTTGCCTTCTTTTCCTTCACTCAGGGGCCTCGTGCTTCTTTTCTTTCACTCTGGGGCCTTCGTACTTCTTTCTTTCACTCATGGACCTCTTGCTTTCTTTCTCTCAGGGGCCTCGAGCTTCTTTTTCTTTCACTCAGGGCCTCGTGATTCTTTTCCTTTCAACTCAGGGGCCCCGTGCTTCTTTTCCTTTCAACTCAGGGGCCTCTTACTCTTTTCCTTCACTCAGAGGGCCCCCGTGCTTCTTTTCTTTCACTCATGGGCCTCGTGCTTTTCCTTTCCTTCACTTAGGGGGCCCCCTGCTTCTTTTCTTTCACTCAGGGCCTCTACTTTCTTTTTTCTTCACTCATGGCCTCGTGGCTTCTTTTCTTTTCTCTCAGGGGGCCTCGTGCTTCTTTTCTCTTTCATTCAGGGGCCCCGTGCTCTTTTCTTTCACTCAGGGCGTCGTGCTTCATTTCTTATGTCACTCATGGTGTCGTGCTTTTTTTCTTTCACTCAGGGGCCACGTGCTGCTTATTCTTTCTCTCATGGGCCCCGTGCTTCTTTTCATTCACTCAGGGCCTCGGTTGCTTCTTTTATTTCACACAGGGTTGTCCTGCTTCTTTTCTCTTTCTCTCAGGGGCCCCGTGCTTCTTTTCTTTCACTCAGGCCCCGTGCTTCTTTTTCTTTCACGTTCAGGGGGTGTCCTGCTTCTTTCTTTCTCTCAGGGTCCCCGTGCTTCTTTTCTTTATCTCATGGGCCTCGTGCTTCTTTTCTTTTCATTCAGGGGCCTCGATGCTTCTTTTCTTTCATCATATTCAGGGCCCTCGTGCTTCTTTTTCTTTCCACTCGAGGGGCCTCGTGTTCTTTTCTTTCATTCAGTGGGCCTCGTGCTTCTTTGTCTTTTCATTCAGTGGGCCTCGTGCTTCTTTTCTTTCATTCAGGGGCCTCGGTTGCTTCTTTTCCTGTCATACAGGGCCCCGTTCTTCTTTTCTTTCTCTCGGGGCCTCGTGCTTCTTTTCTTTCATTCAGGGGCCTCCGAGCTTCTTTTCTTTCCACTCAGGGGCCTCGTGCTTCTTTTCCGTTTTCATTCAGGGGCCCGTGCTTCTTTTCATTTTCGCATTCAGGGGCCCCCCCCCCCCACCCGTGCTTCTTTTCTTTCTCTCAGGGCCTCGTTGCTTCTTTTCTTTCATTCAGGGGCCGTTCGTGCTTTCTTTTCTTTCATTCATGGGCCGTCGTGCTTCATTTTTCTTCACTCAGGGGCCTCGTGCTTCTTTGGGGTCTTTCATTCAGGGGCCTCGTGCTTCTTTTCTTTCAATTCAGGGCCCCGTGCTTCATTTTCTTTCTCTCAGGGGCCTCGTGCTTTCTTTTTGCTTTCATTCAGGGGCCTCGTGCTTCTTTTCTTTCATTCAGGGGTCCGGTCGTGTCATCTTTTCTTTCTCTCAGGGTCCTCGTGCTTCTTTCTTTCATTCAGGGGCCTGGTGCTTCTTTTCTTTTCATTCAGGGGCCTCGTGCTTCTTTTTCTTTTCCCACTCAGGGGCCTCGTGCTTCTTTTTCTTTCATTCAGGGGCGTCCGTGCTTCTTTCCTTTCATTCAGGGCCGTTTTCGTGCTTCTTTTCTTTCACTCAGGGCCTCTCGTGCTTCTTTCTTTTCATTCAGGGGCCCCTGCTTCTTTTTCTTTCATTCCAGGGGCGTCGTGATTCTTTTCTTTCACTCAGGGGGCGTCGTGCTTCTTTTCTTTCATTCACTTTGGGGCCTCGTGCTTCATTTCTTTCATTCAGGGCCCCGTGCTTCTTTCTTCTTTATTCAGGGGCGTTCGTGCTTCTTTTCTTTCCACTCAAGGGCCCTGCTTCTTTTCTTATCATTCTAGCAGGGGCCTCGTGGCTTCTTTTCTTTCATTCAGGCCGCCGTGCTTCTTCTGTTTCATTCATCAGGGGGGCCCCGTGCCTTCATTATCTTTCATTCAGGGCCCCGTGCTTCTTTTCTTTCTTCTCAGGGGCTCGTGCTTCTTTTCTTTCATTCAGGGCCTCGTGCTTCTTTTCTTTCATTCATGGGCCCCGTGGCTTTCTTTCTTTCATTCCAGGGGCCCCTGTGCTTCTTATTCTTTCATTCAGGCCTCGTGCTTCTTTTTCTTTCTCTCAGGGCCTCGTGCTTCTTTTCTTTCATTCAGGGGTGCGTGCTTCTTTTCTTTCACACAGGGGCGTCTGCTTCTTTTTCTTTCACTCAGGGGCCCCGTGCATCTTTTCTTTCATTCAGGGGTGTCGTGCTTCTTTCTTTCACTCAGGGGATTCGGGTGCTTCTTTTCTTTCACTCAGGTCCCGTGCTGTCTTTCTTTGCAATCAGGGGCCCGTCGTGACTTCTTTTTCTTTCCACTCAGGGGCCACGTGCTTCCTTTTCTTCACTCAGGGGCCTCGTGCTTCTTTTCTTTCAGATCAGGCCCCGAGCTTCTTTTCTTTCACTCAGGTGCCTCGTGCTTCTATTTCTTTCAATCATTGGCTCTTGTCTTCTTATCTTTCACTCAGGGGCATCGTGCTTCCTTTACTTTCACATCTGGTCCCTCTTACTTCTTTCCTTCACTCAAGGGCCCCGTGCTCTTTTCCTTTCACTCATGGGGCCTCGTGCTTTCCTTTCCTTCACTTAGGGCCCCCTGTTTCTTTTCTTTCACTCAGGGGCCTCTTACTTCTTTTCTTCACTCAGGTGCCACGTGCATCTTTTCTTTCTCTCAGGTGCCTCGTAGCTTCTTTTCTTTCATTCAGGGGCCCCGTGCTTCTTTTCTTTCAACTCAGGGGCGTCGTGCTTCTTTCTTCACTCAGGGGGTGGTCGTGCTGTCTTTTCTTTCACTCAGGGGCCTCGTGCTGCTTTTTTTCTTTCTCTCAGGGGCCCCGTGCTTCTTTTCTTTCACTCAGGGGCCCGGGGGTCGTGGCTTCTTTTCTTTCCACTCCAGGGGTGTCCTGTTCTTTTCTTTCACTCAGGGCGTCGTGGCTACTTTTCTTTCACTCAGGGGCCCCCGTGCTTCTGTTTCTTTTCACTCAGTGTGTCCCTGCTTCGTTTTCTTTCTCTCAGGGGCCCCCGTGCTTCTTTTCCTTCACTCAGGGGGCCCCGTGCTTTCTTTTCTTCACTCAGTTGTGTCCTGCATCTTTCTTTCTCTCAGGGGCCCTCGTGCTTCTTTTCTTTCTCTCAGGGTCCTCGTACTTCTTTTTCTTTCATTCCAGGGTGCCTCGTGCTTCTTTTCTTTCATTCAGGGGCCTCGTGCTTCTTTTCTTTCACTCAGGGGCCTCTTGCTTTTTTCTTTCATTCAGGGGCCTCCGTGCTTCTTTGCCTTCATTCAGGGGGCAACGTGCTTCTTTTCTTCATTCAGGGGCCTCCGGCTTCTTTTCTTTCATTCAGGGCCCTGCTTCTTATCTCTTTCTACTCAGTGGCCTCGTGCTTCTTTTCTTCATTCAGGGCCCCCCGTGCTTCTTTCTTTCACTCAGGTGCATCGTGCTTCTTTTCTTTCATTCAGGGAGCCTCCTCAGTGCTTCTTTCTTTCATTCAGGTGGCCCCCGTGCTCTTTCTTTTCTCTCAGGGGCCTCGTGCTTC
Organism: Cherax quadricarinatus; assembly: GCF_026875155.1. Lineage (NCBI taxonomy): Eukaryota > Metazoa > Arthropoda > Malacostraca > Decapoda > Parastacidae > Cherax > Cherax quadricarinatus. The sequence continues at coordinate 35,937 of NW_026505101.1, forward strand.
TTCTTTCTTTCCATTCAGGGGCGTCGTACTTCTTTTCATTTCATTCAGGGCGCTCGTGCTTCTTTCTTCACTCAGGGTCCTGGCTTCTTTTCTTTCATTCAGCAGTGGCCCGTGCTTCTTTTCTTTCTTCAGGTGCCTCGTTCCCTTTTCTTTCACTCAGGGGCCTCGTGCTTCTTTTCTTTCATTCAGGGGCGTCGTGCTCTTTTCTAACAATCAAATGGGTCGTCGTGCTTCTTTCTTTCACTCAGTGGGGCCTCGTGCTTCTTTTCTTTCATTCATGGGGCCCCGGTGCTTCTATTCTTTCATTCATGGGCGTCATAGGAGTGCGGGAGTGAGGGTGGTTTGTGGCGGGGGGGGGGGGGGGGAGCGGGGGGCAGCGGCGGGGGGGGGGGGGGGGGGGGGGGGGTTCAGGGGCGTCGTGCTTCTTTTCTTTCATTCAGGGGCCTGTCGTGCATCTTTTCTTTCATCAGGGGCCCCGTGCTTCTTTTCTTTTCATTCATGGCGTCGTGCTTCTTTTCTTTCACTCAGGGGCCTCGTGCTTCTTTTCTTTCATTCAGGGGCCTCGTGCTACATTTCTTTCATTCAGGGGCCCCGTGCTTTCTCTTTTTCTTTCATTCATCAGGGGCCTCCGTGCTTCTTTCTTTCCATTCAGGGGACCCGCGTGCTCTTTTTCTTTCTCTCAGGGGCCCCGTCGTGCTTCTTTTCTTTCATTCAGGCCTCGTGCTCTTATCCTTTTCATTCCATGGGCCCCGTGCTTCTTTTCTTTCATTCAGGGGCCCCGTGCTTCATTTTCTTCATTCGGGGCCTCGTGTGCTTCTTTTCTTTCTCTCAGTGGCCTCGTGCTTCTTTTTCTTATCATTCAGGGGTGCGTGCTTTTCTTTTCTTTCGACTCAGGGGCGTCGTGCTTCTATCTTTCACTCAGGGGGCCCTCGTGCATTCTTTTCTTTCATTCAGGGGCCCCGTGCATCCTTTCCTTTCATTCAGGGGCCTCGTGCTTCTTTTCTTTCGTCTCAGGGGTCCTCGTGCTTCTTTTCTTTTCATTTCAAGGGGGGGGGGTGTCCCGGGCTTCTTTTTCTTTCACTCAGGGGCCTCGTGCTTCTTTTCTTTCATTCAGGGCCCGTGTCTTCTTTTCCTTTCATCAGGGGCCCCGGCTTCTTTTCTTTCATTCAGGGGCCTCGTGCTTCTTTTCTTTCTCTCAGGGCCTCGTGCTTCTTTTCCTTTCATTCAGGGGTTCGTGCTTCTTTTTTTGCAACTCAGGGGCGTCGTTCTTCTTTCTTTCACCAGGGGCCCCGTGCTTCTTTTCTTTCAACTCAGGGGCGTCCGTGCTTTCTTCATTTTCTACACTCAGGGGCCTCGTGCTTCTTTTTCATTCAATCAGGGGCGTCGTGCTTCTTTTCTTTCACGTCAGGGCCCCGTGCTTCTTTTCTTTCACTCAGGGGCCTCGTGCTTAGGCTTTTCATTCAATCATGGGGCCCCGTGCTCTTTTCTTTTCACTCAGGGGACTCGTGCTTCTTTCTTTCAAATCAGGGGCGTCGTGCTTCCATTGCTTTTCACTCAGGGCATCGTGCTTCTTTTCTTCACTCCAGGGCCCGTGCCATCTTTTCTTTGTCAATCAGCTCCCCGTGCTTCTTTTCCTTCACTCAGGGGCCCCCGTGCTTCTTTTCTTTCTCTCAGGGCCCCGTGCTTCTTTTCGTTTCTCTCTCAGGGGCCCCTTGCTTGTCTTTTCTTTCACTCAGGGGCTCGTGCTTCTTTTTCCTTCACTCAGGGGCCCCGTGCTTCTTTTCTTTCTCTCTCAGTTGCCCACGAGCTTCTTTTCTTTCACTCAGGGTCGTCGTGCTTCTTTTCTTTCACTCATGGGTCCTCCGTGCATTTCTTTTCCTTTCAATCAGGCGCCCCGTGGCTTCCTTTCCTTCTCACTCAGGGCTTCCTGATTCCTTTCGTTCACTCAATGTCTCGTGCGTCTTTAGGTTTCACTCACGCGCCTCATGCTTTCTTTCCTTCAAACAAGGACTTCGTGCTTCCCCCTTCCTTCACTCTGGTGGTGGCTCATATCCCCCCATGGTGGCAAAAGCTCTCGCTTTCCCACGGCGCATGTCCGGGTTCGATATTCCCGGCGAGGGTTAAAATTGCTGAGTGATACTATACACCCGTTGTCTATCTTTCAACCCAATCAGTAAAATGTACTGGGTGTTAAGTGGACTGTTGTGGGTCGCATCCTGGGATCAAAACTGACGCTAATTCCAGAAAAATGCTCACATAACAATACTTTTCTATATAGTAGTATGTCCGTGATGTCAGCTATGGTCTATTATACCTTTGTACTTGGAACTTTAGTAAATAAAGATAGATATTATATTTATATCATTACAATAGTTTTCATAAAAATGGAATTTCTATTAATTCTGCAGGAAAGTTATTCTCCTTCTGACACACTTCTTTCTTCTAACCAATTACAGTCATGATTTGTAACGACTGTTGAGTTCAATGATGGTTCACGTACCGTACAACGGACGTTTGTTAACGGACTGTAGAGCAATGATGATTACACCGAACAATAAATCAACGGGAACGTTTTTAACACTGTTGAGGCAATGATGGTCTTACAAGACCGTAGCAACGGACGTATGTAACCACTGTTGAGCAATGATTGTTCAGCACCGTAGCACGACGTTGTAACACTTGTTGGAGGCAAAGATGTTTTCACACCGGAGCAAGCGACTTTTAACACTGTAACAATGATGGTTCACGACCGTAGCAACGGATCGTTTGTGTAACACACTGTTGAGCCAATGATGGTTTCACATACCGTAGCAACGGACGATTGTAACACTGTTGAGGCAATATGTTCACCACCGTAGCAACGGACGTTTTTTAACACTGTTGAGCACTGATGTTCCACAACCTGTAGCAAACTGACGTTTGAAGCACTTGTTGAGCAATGATAGGTTCACACCGTAAGCACGGAACTTTTGTAACACTTGTTGAGCAATGAGTTCACAACACGTAGCAACGTACGTTTGTAACACTGTTGCGCAATGATGGTTCACAACCGACAACGTGACGTTTGTAACACTGTTTAACAATGATGGGTTCCCCAACACCGTAAGCAACGGACGTTTGTAACACGGTTTAGGGACAATGATGGTTCACACCGTAGGGCAACGGACGTTATTGTAACACTGTGAGCAATGATGGTTCCACAACCGGTACAACGGACGTTTGTAAACACTGTTGAGCAATGATAGTTCACACGTAGCAACGGACGTTTGTAACACTGTTGAGGCAATGAATGGTTCACACCGTTAGCAAAACGGACGTTGTAACACTGTTGAGCATGATGGGTTCACACCGTAGCAACGTACGTTTTAAAGCACTGATGAGCATTGATGGCTTACACCTGAAGCAACCGGACGTTTTGTAACCACTGTAGTTTAGCAATGAATGTTCACACCAGAGCAACGGACATTGTAACATGCAGTTGAGCAATGTTGGTTCACAAACCGTAGCAACGGACGTTAGTAACACAGTTGATCAATGATGGCAATACACCGTTACAACTGACGTTTGTAACATTTGATCAAATGATGGCTTAACACCGTAGCAACGGAACTTTTTGTAACAATGGTTGAAGCAATGATGGGCTTACACCGTAAGCAAACGGACGTTTGTAAAACTGTTATCAATGATGGCTTACAACCGTAGCAACGGACGTTTGTAACACTGTTGATTCAATGAATGGATCAGCACCAAGCAACGGTTTGGACCTTTCCCTTTATCATGACCCCCGGTACCCTTTCCTTTCCCAACTGATCCCCGTGTACCCTTTCCTTCACTTGATTGGACCCCTTCTTTTTGTGTACCCCTTCCTTCACTCTGTCCTCGTGTCCCTTTTCCCTTTACTCTGATCCCCGTGACCCTTTTCCTTCATATGATCCTTTGGGGACCCCGCTTCCCTCTACCTCGTGTCCCTTTCCCTTATCATATCCCGTGTACCCTTTTTTTCCTAGATCCTCTGACCCCTTTTCCCTTTATCAGATCCTCGTGACCTTTCCTTCACTATATCCTGTGTACCCTTTCCTTCACTATGACCTCTGCAACCCCCTTTTCCTTCACTTATGTCCTCTGCACCCCTTTTCCCTTTACCATGCCTCGGACCCTTTCCTTCATCATGATCCTTTTGTACCCTTTTTTTATCAAGATCCTCGTTGCACCCTTTCCTTCACTCATGATCCTCGTGTACCCTTTCCTTCACTCAAGATCCTCGTGTACCCTTTCCTTCACTCATGACCTCGTGTACCCTTCCTTCATCATGATCCTCGTGACCCTCCTCATCTTTCACTCCATGATCCTCGTGCACCCTTTCCTTCACTCATGATCCTCGTGTACCCTTTCCTTCACTCATGATCCTCGTGTACCCTTTCCTTCACTCATGATCCTCGTGTACCCTTTCCTTCACTTATGATCCTCGTGCACCCTATCCTTCACTCATGATCCTCGTGCACCCTTTCCTTCACTCATGATCCTCGTGTACCCTTTCCTTCACTCATGATCCTCGTGTACCCTTTCTTCACTCATGATCCTCGTGTACCCTTTCCTTCACTATGATCCTCGTGTACCCTTCCTTCACTCATGATCCTCGTGTGCACCCTTTCCTTCACTATGATCCTCGTGCACCCTTTTCCTTCACTCATGATCCTCGTGCACCCTTTCCTTCACTCATGATCCTCGTGCACCCTTTCCTTCACTCATGATCCTCGTGTACCCTTTCCTTCACTCATGATCCTCGTGTACCCTTTCCTTCACTCATGATCCTCGTGTACCCTTTCCTTCACTTATGATCCTCGTGTACCCTTTCCTTCACTCATGATCCTCGTGCACCCTTTCCTTCACTTTGCCCTCGTGCACCCTTTCCTTCACTCATGATCCTCGGGGCACCCTTTCCTTCACTCATGATCCTCGTGCACCCTTTCCTTCACTCATGACCCTCGTGTACCTTTCCTTCACTCATGATCCTCGTGTACCCTTTCCTTCACTCATGATCCTCGTGTACCCTTTCCTTCACTTATGATCCTCGTGTACCCTTTCCTTCACTCATGATCCTCGTGCACCCTTTCCTTCACTTAGACCTCCTCCCACCCTTTCCTTCACTCAGATCCCGTCACCCTTTCCTCACCCCAATCCCGTGCACCCTTTCCTTCACTATGATCCTCGTGCACCCTTTCCTTCACTCATGATCCTCGTGCACATTTTCCTTTCCCACTCATGATCCTCGTGCACCCTTTCCTTCACTCATGATCCTCGTGCACCCTTTCCTTCACTTATGATCCTCGTGCACCCTTTCCTTCACTCATGATCCTCGTGCACCCTTTCCTTCACTCATGATCCTCGTGCACCCTTTCCTTCACTTATGATCCTCGTGCACCCTTTCCTTCACTCATGATCCTCGTGCACCCTTTCCTTCACTCAAGATCCTCGTGTACCCTTTCCTTCACTCAAGATCCTCGTGCACCCTTTCCTTCTCTCAAGATCCTCGTGCACCCTTTCCTTCACTCAAGATCCTCGTGCACCCTTCCCTTCCCTCAAGGGTCTCGTACACCATTTCCTTATATTTTGCATAATAAATCTTGACTTCACTCAAGCACTGCGTCACTCAAGCTTTACAATCTTATAACTTACTTCATATTACCTCTTACCTGAGCTTTAACAAGAACATCCTCTTAACTCTTATGTACCGTTATGTATCTCATTCATCGTAAATATATTTGTCATGCCTGACGTGGGTAATGTAGTACACTATTACTCCACTTTTCCTTTATTATCCTCTATTTCCACATAATATAAAGACTATACATGTTGTATTTTCTTGCAGTGTAAACGTGCATAATAAAATCCCCCTTGCCTCTGTTCTCATGCCAGTAATTTTGATACCTCGATGTGATACTGGCAGGACTTTTATAGTGTTACCTAACATAAACAATTTTCCACTGTTACTCATGGTGTTACATGTTACATGTTACACTCCATTATATACAAAAATAAAAGGCCTGGTTAAAATAAGTTCTGTAATAATATATCGCGAACCACTTTATTACTAGCTAGATAAAGCAGGTTCGACTATATATTATTATCGGGTACAGTATGAATCATCAAAAGTACTCTCTTTGTATTATATTGTATTATATTATATTATTATTAGGTTAGGTATTACGAATGTGTAACCACTACTGTAGTGACCAATTGGTGGTTCTAGAATTGACGCCACGCGTCGCCTTCTGGCCGAGCTGAAGTCATACTATGAAGTAGGTGAGTGAGTCAGTCAGCTCCTAGCTCTGACTCGGTACGGTCTTCTGGCAGAGCTGAAGTCATACTATGAAGTAGTTGAGTGAGGATGTCACTCCTAGCTCTGACTCGGTACGGGTTTTTCTGGCAGAGCTGAAGTCATACTATGGAGTAGTTGAGTGAGTCAGTCAGCTCCTAGCTCTGACTCGGTACGGGTCTTCTGGCCGAGCTGAAGTCATACATGGAGTAGTTATGAGTCAGTCCCGCTCCTAGCTCTGACTCGGTACGGGTCTTCTGGCCGAGCTGAAGTCATATATGGAGTAGTTGAGTGAGTCAGTCAGCTCCTAGCTCTGACTCGGTACGGGTCTTCTGGCCGAGCTGAAGTCATACTATGGAGTAGTTGAGTGAGTCAGTCAGCTCCTAGCTCTGACTCGGTACGTGTCTTCTGGCCCAGCTGAAGTCATACTATGGAGTAGTTGAGTGGGGTCAGTCAGCTCCTAGCTGTGACTCGGTACGTGTCTTCTGGCCGGGCTGAAGTCATACTATGAGTAGTTGAGTGAAGTCAGTCAGCTCCTAGCTCTGACCGGTACGGGTCTTCTGGCCGAGCTGAAGTCATACTATGGAGTAGTTGAGTGAGTCAGTCAGCTCCTAGCTCTGACTCGGTACTTTCTTCTGGCCGGCTGAAGTCATACTATGGAGTAGTTAGTGGGGTCAGTCAGCTCCTAGCTGTGACTCGGGACGGGTCTTCTGGCCGAGCTGAAGTCATACTTGGAGTAGTTGAGTGAGTCAGTCAGCTCCTAGCTGTGACTCGGTACGGGGCTTCTGGCCGAACTGAGTCATACTATGGAGTAGTTGAGTGAGTCAGTCAGCTCCTGCTCCCGACTCGGTACTGATTTTTCTGGCTGAACTGAAGTCTACTATGAAGTAGTTGAGTGAGTCAGTCAGCTCCTAGCTGTGACTCGGGACGGGGCTTCTGGCCGAAACTGAAGTCATAAATATGGAGTAGTTGAGTGAGTCAGTCACTCCTAGCTCTGACTCGGTACGGGTCTTCTACACAAAGCTCCTAGCTTAAACTTAAACTTTAAAGCAAGTCTATTTTCTTGCCTTTGCCATTAGTTTCCTGAAGTCTGGTAATTCATGTCACTTATGAAAGATAACTATTTCGTTACCCTAGACCTTTCTTAAAAGTTAAATGGTGAGATTAGTAAATTATTAATTGAAATTATTGTATCATACTCTGTTAATGAGAATTTGAACGTAAGATTGAGTTTCTTGCTGTATAGTATTTCATTTATAATTGCTTGTGGTTATTTTAATTCACTAACCAAATACCAATGAAACTAAATGATTGGTAATAAAATAAAACTAAAAAAAAAAAAAAAAAAAAAAAAGTGGAGTTATTTGTGCCGCTATTGTTACGGTGAAGATTAAGTCGTAACATTACACAAGTATCCTTAACACACCATAAACTTTGTTTTTGCAAGTTCTTATCATATTTTTATCCAATTACGGTATGCTGGTGAAGGGTCTTGATCTAGGGAACTGGATATGTGCTCCAGTTCCCTGAATTAAGCCTGAATACCTTCCACATCCCCCCACAGACGCTGTATAATCATACGAGTTTAGCGCTTCCCCCTTTATTATAAACCCAAAAACTGTTAAAAACAGACTGACTTCTGTGCCTTTTGTTGTCAGATTTTTTATGAATAAACTGGAATTACATTTGTGCAGATCTGCTTGCCGATTTTGTGATGGTCCACAACTCGTACTCTGGCGGTACATTAGACACCCCAGAGTTGTCCCTGAGCTGCATTGCCCAGGACCCGTCTACCGTCCTCACCGTCAACACCACAACTAACTGGGCATATGAGATAACTGAGACATACAATCAGGTAATGAATGATATCATTTTTTTTTTTTTGAAACTTAAATTTTTACTGGAGAGTCCTGATCCCTGAATATAATCGAAATTTCACATGAGCCTACTTGAACGTGAAATAAATTAGATATATGTGCAACACTTGGCATCTTTAATGAGGAAAAAAAAAGTTGAGGTACTCAGTCCCTCAGCCTGAGTTTTAATGTGTCTAATTTATCAACGGTCGGTTTTCGAAACCCTTCAACTACATATGTACAACTTAATGTGAACACAAACATGGCCAAGCACACACAAGCACAGCTAGACGTATTGCAGTCGCTGAGTCAGCCCAGAAAGCTATCCTTGTATTGGTATGTCTGTCTTGACTCAGTGCACAGAGAAGCTGTCTGCCCTTTACTCAGTGCACGGAGAACCTGTCTGTCTTGACTCAGTTGAAAGGAAGAAGCTGTCTGTCTTGACTCAGTGCACGGAGAAGCTGTCTGTCTTGACTCAGTGCACGGAGAAGCTGTCTGTCTTTACTCAGAGCACGGAGAAGCTGTCTGTCTTGACTCAGTACACGGAGAAGCTGTCTGTCTTGACTCAGTGCACGGAGAAGTTGTCTGTCTTGACTCAGTACACGGAGAAGCTATGTCTTGACTCAGTACACGGAGAAGCTATGTCTTGACTCAGTGCACGGATGCTATGTCTTGACTCAGTGCACGGAGATGCTATGTCTTGACTCAGTGCACGGAGATGCTATGTCTTGACTCAGTGCACAGAGATGCTATGTCTTGACTCAGTGCACAGAGATGCTATGTCTTGACTCAGTGCACGGAGATGCTATGTCTTGACTCAGTGCACAGAGATGCTATGTCTTGACTCAGTGCACGGAGATGCTATGTTTGACTCAGTGCACGGAGAAGCTATGTCTTGACTCAGTGCACGGAGAAGCTATGTCTTGACTCAGTGCACGGAGAAGCTATGTCTTGACTCAGTGCACGGAGAAGCTATGTCTTGACTCAGTGCACGGAGAAGCTATATCTTGACTCAGTGCACGGAGAAGCTGCGTCTTGACTCAGTGCACGGAGAAGCTGCGTCTTGTCTCAGTGCACGGAGAAGCTGTGTCTTGACTCAGTGCACGAGAAGCTGCGTCTTGACTCAGTGCACGGAGAAGCTATATCTTGACTCAGTGCACGGAGAAGCTGCGTCTTGACTCAGTGCACGGAGAAGCTGCGTCTTGACTCAGTGCACGGAGAACTGTGTCTTGACTCAGTGCACGGAGAAGCTGCGTCTTGACTCAGTGCACGGAGAAGCTTATCTTGACTCAGTGCACGGAGAAGCTGCGTCTTGACTCAGTGCACGGAGAGAAGCTGCGTCTTGACTCAGTGCACGGAGAAGCTGTGTCTTGACTCAGTGCACGGAGAAGCTATGTCTTGACTCAGTGCACGGAGATGCTATGTCCTTGACTCAGTGCACGGAGATGCTATGTCTTGACTCAGTGCACGGAGATGCTATGTCTTGACTCAGTGCACGGAGAAGCTATGTCTTGACTCAGTGCACGGAGAAGCTATGTCTTGACTCAGTGCACGGAGATGCATGTCTTGACTCAGTGCACGGAGAAGCTATGTCTTGACTCAGTGCACGAGAAGCTATGTCTTGACTCAGTGCACGGAGAAGCTATGTCTTGACTCGTACACAGAGCTATTCTTTACTCATGCACGGGGATCATTCTTGACTCATGACGGAGAAGCATGCTTGACTCAGTGCACGGAGAAGCATGTCTTGATCAGTGCCGGGGATGCTAGTCTTGACTCGGCACGGGGGAAGCTATGTCTTGATCAGTGCACGGAAAGCCGCTTGCCGTGCACGGAGAACATTCTTGACTCATGAAAAGGGAAGCGGTCCCTTTACTCAGTGCACGGGGAAATGGTCTTTATCAGTGCACGAGAAAACGTTTTTCTCAGTGCACGGAGAACTGTGTCTTGACTCAGGCACGGAGAAGCTATGTCTTGACTCATGCACGGAGCTAGTCCTTTACTCGTGCACGGGGAAGCTGTCTTTACCAGTGCACGGAGAAGCTTGTCTTGACTGTGAAAAGAGAAGCTTTCTTACTGTGCACGGGGAAACTATGTTGACTCTCACGGGAAGCATTCTTGACCATGCCGGAGAAGCTGCGTCTTGCTCAGTCACGGAGAAGCTCGTCTTGACTCAGTGCACGAGAAGCTGGTTTGATCAGTGCCGGAGAAGCGGTCTTGATCGTGCACGGAGAAACTGCGTTTTTCTCAGTGCCGGGGAACTGCGTTTTTGACTCAGTGCCGGAGAAGCTGCGCTTGTCAGTCCCGGGGAAAAACTAAAAGGGGGTGACAACCTTTATTGACTAAAAGCAAAGATTTTAAATTATATATAAAGATTTGGAAACGAAACTTAAGGCTTTCTGTATCATGTGCATTTATGTTGCGATTTTTTATTTATAATAATGTAAAATTGTTCGTCGACATGCTGAAATTTAATATTGTGTAATGGATTCAGTAATGTTTTCGAAAAAGTTTACACAAGGTTATTGGGAAACTTAAAGGGTACGGGAAAAGGGGAGAAATTTTTCCCGGGGAGAGCATGGTTTTCAAATGCACAATTAGTTTGCATAAATGGGGGGAATAGAATGGGACACGCACAAGCGGTTTTTCCCAGGGGGCAGTTTGGGCCCCTTGTTGTTCGCAAACTACATAAACACATAGATTAGGGGAAAAACAGCGACATAAGAAATTTGCTGATGACCCAAAATAGGCCGTCAAAATTTATTTTACTGAGGAAATTTTGTATGTACCTTCGCATGCATAGTGCCTTCCCGGGTTTTTGTGTGCTGTTTATTTAGCATGATACTTTTGTATATATATGTGAATAACAGTGTCATAAATTGGGAACACTGGATTTAACACTGGTGATTCTCCTGGACTTAACTAATAAAACTCTTTTAACAACATAGATTGACCATATTTAAGGGCCCATCAAAAAGCATTCCGAGGAATCTGACTATTTCAAAGATTTTAAATTTAATTAAAAAAAGTCGTGACATTAAAATTTTCCTACACTGAATAACTTGGAGGGATAATTCTTCCCCCAGATTTATTATATTACATTTTTATTTTTTCAAACAAATTATTTGCTGCTGAATGTAAAAATTTTCACTTTTAATATCTTGGGAAATTGGGAATTTAGGACCCGGTAAAAAAGTTTATATTAAGTTTTGGGGGTTAGGAGTGAGGGCCTTAAGGATCATCACAGGCAGTCTCAGTTTGGTACACAGGGTCTACTTATGGTACACAGGCATCTTCAGTTTGTTACACGGGAGTCTCAGTTTGTAACAGGGAGTCTACAATTTTTTTACACACAGTCACAGTTTTTGTTAAAGGGATCTACAGTTTTTGTTACACAGGCATCCACATTTTTTACCAGGCAGCTACGTTATGGGACACAGGCATCTACATTTGGTACACGGGAGTCTACAGTTATGGTACACAGGGAGTCTAAGTTTGGTACACAGCATCTACAGTTTTGTTACAAGGCAGTCCCACGTTATGTTCACAGGGAGTTACGTTTGTTCCAGGGATCTACGTTATGTTACACAGGCATTTTACAGTTTGTTACACAGGCATTACATTAGTTACCACAGTCTACTTTTTGTTAACAGGCATCACGTTAGGGACACAGCAGTCACAGTTATGTTACACAGGGACTACAGTTTTGGGACAAGGCAGCTAAGTTATGGTACACAGGCAGTACAGTTATTTAAAGGGAGCTACAGTTATGTTACACAGGCAGTCTCAGTTTGTTACACAGGCACTACGTTTTTGTTACCAGGCTCTACAGTTTGTTACCAGGCAGTCTAAAAGTTTTGTTAAAGGCATTAAGTTTGTTACACAGGGAGTCTACGTTTTTTTTACAAGGGAGTCTCAGTTAGGTACACAGCAGTCTACGTTAGTTCACAGCAGTCTAAGTTATGTTTCCAGGGAGTCTACAGTTTTGGGAAACAGGCATCTACTTTTTTGGTACACACTTTTACGTTATGTTTCAAAACCCTACAGTTATGGTCAAGCAGTCTACATTATGGTCAAAAGGGAGTCTACAGTTTTGGGACACAGGCATCTACAGTTATGGGCACAGGCAGTCTACAGTTTGGTACAAAGGCAGTCTACGTTTTTTCACAGGCAGTCTACAGTTTTTACACAGGGAGTCTACATTTTTGGTACACAGGGGCTACAGTTATGGTACACAGGCATCTACAGTTATGGGCACAGGCAGTCTTCAGTTAGTTACACAGGGAGTCAACGTTATGGTACACAGGCAGTCTACAGTTATGGGACCAGGCAATTAAGTTATGGACACAGGGATCACGTTATTTTACCAGCACCATTTTTTTGGTAACAGCATCTACATTATGGAAAAGGCGTCTACGTTATGGTACACAGGAGTTAAAAGTTATTTACACAGGGAGTCACATTATGGGACACAGGCACCAGTTATGGTACACGGCATCTACGTTTATGGTACCAGGGATCTACAGTTATGTTTTCACAGGCATCTCATTTTTGGTACACAGGGCAGTCTACGGTTATGGTACACGGGAGTCTACGTTAGGTACACAGGGAGTCACAGTTAGGTACAAGGCATCTCATTATGGTAACAGGCAGTTACAGTTATGGGAAACCCCGGCGTCTACAGTTATGGTACACAGGCGTCACAGTTATGGTACACGGCATCTACAGTTATGGTACACAGGCATCCAGTTTGGGACACAGCATCTACATTATGGGCACAGGCATCTACAGTTTTTGGACACAGCAGTCTACAGTTTTGGTACAAGGCGTTACATTATTACACAGGCATCTACAGTTATGGGACACGGCAGTCTACAGTTATGGTACACAGGGAGTCTACGTTTGGTACACAGGCGTTACAGTTATGGCACAGGCAGTCTACAGTTATGGGAAAGGCAGTCTACAGTTATGGTAAACAGGGAGTTACATTTGGTCAAGGGATTACAGTTTGGTACACAGGCATTTCAGTTAGGGCACAGCAGCTACTGTTAATACACAGGCAGCTACAGTTATAAATACACAGGCAGTCTAAGTTTAATACCAACAGTCTACATTAGGTACACGCTCTACTTTAATACACGGCACCTACAGTTATAATACACAGCAGTCTACAGTTATGGCACAGGCGTCTACAGTTATGGGAACAGGGAGTCTCATTATGGAAAAAGGGGAGTCTAAGTTTGGGACACAGCATCTACAGTTTTAAAAACACAGGCATCTAAGTTTGGTAAACCCGGCATCTCAGTTTTAAAAACACAGGCATCTACATTTTTGGACAGGGGAGTTTAATTTTTGGTCACAGGAATCTACGTTATGGGACACAGCAGTCTACGTTTGGTACACAGGGAGTTTCAGTTATAGTACACAAGGGTCTACAGCAGGTACATAGGGATCACAGTATGGTACACGGCAGTCTACTTTATGGTAAACGGCAATCACATTTTTGGACACAGGAAGTCTACAGTTTTGGGGCACAGGCAGTCTCAGTTAGGTACACAAGCATCTACAGTTTCTGTATACGGCAGCTACGGGTTTTTGTCACAGGCAGTTTACAGTTATTACCCGGCACTCTACTTATGGTACACAAAAGTTGCATTTTGGGCACAGTCAGTCAACAGTTGTGGGGCACGGCAGTCTACCGTTTGGGAAACAGAATTACTTATGGTACACAGGCCCCCTACATTTTGGTACACAGACAGCTACTCATTTCCCAGGAAGTTACGTCTTGGGACACAGGCGTCACAGTTATGGTACACAGGGATTCAAATTGGACCAGGCGTCCACAGTCCCGGTACCAGGAAGTCTACGTTATGGTACACATCTCTACATTATGGGGACCGCAGTCTACAGTTATGGACCAGACACCTACGTTAGGTACCAAGGGAGTCTAAAATAGGTCACAGGGTCCATCTGGACACAGGGAGTCAACGTTATGGTACACAGGGAAATTAATTAGGACACAGGCGTCACATTGGTAAAAATGAAGTCCGTTATGGTACACAGACGTCTACAGTTATGGTTTTCACAGACAGTCTACAGTTATGGGCACATGCATCTGCAGTTATGGTACACAGGCATCACGTTTTTGGTCACAGGCAGTCTACTTATAGTACACAGGCAGTCTACATTTTGGTACACAGGCAGCTACAATATGGACCAGGCAGTCGGCAGTCTACATTACGGTCACAGGCTCTACAGTTAGGACACAGCAGTCTACGTTATGGACACAGGCAAACTACAGTTTGGTACACAAGCACTGCAGTTAGGGTACACAGGGGAGTCTACAGTTAAAACTGGTATCTACAAATTTTGGTTCAAGCAGTTACATTTTTTTGGGACACAGGCAAACTTCAGTTATGGTACACAGGCAATTTTTACAGTTTTTGGTACACGGCAGTCTACGGTTTTTGGTCACAGGCATTAAAGTTTTTGGACACAGGCATCTACAGTTAGGGACCAGGCATCTACATTATGGGACACAGGGATCTAATTATGGTAACAAGGGGTTTACAGTTATGGTACGCAGGGGTCTACGTTTTTGTACACAGGCAGTCCTCAGTTACCCTGACAGGGATATCAGTTATGGGACACAGGCAGTTACAGTCTGGACACAGGCAGTCTACAGTTATGGTGACAGGCATCTTTCAGTTTTGGTACACGGGGTCTACAGATAGGGACCAGGGAGTCTACAGTTATGGTACCAGGCAATCAAAAGTTATGGGACACAGGCAGTCTAAAATTATGGTACCAGGGGAGCTCAGATATGGTACCAGGCAGTTTCATTATGGTAACAAACAATCACAGTTTTGGTCACAAACAGTCTGCAGTTAGGGTACACAGCAGTCACGTTATAGAACATAGGCAGTCTACAATTTTTGGTACACAGCATCCACAGTTATGTCACAGCAAATTTCGTTCTGGGGCACAGGGAAAACACAGTTATGGGAAAACAAGAGTGCGTTAGGGTACACAGGGAGTCTACAGTTATAGTACACAGGAAATCTACAGTTAAGTACCAAGCGTCTACAGTTATGTGCACGGGAGTCTACATTTAGGGAACAGGGAGTCTACAAATATGTTTTCACAGGGAGCTAAAGTTATGGTACACAGGCAGCTACGTTATAGAACAAAAGGGACTCATTATGGTACACATGCATCTAAATTATGGGACACAGCAAACTCAGTTATGGGACACAGGCATCACAGTTTTAAATACACAGGGATCTACGCTTGGGCACAGGGAGTTACATTATGGACACGGTGTCTACAGTTTTGGTCACAGGGATTTTCAGTTTGTACACAATCAGTCAACGTTATGGTACCAGGCATCTCAGTTTAGACATAGGGATTACAGTTAAGTAACAGGCAGCTACAGTTATGGGACACAGGCATCTACAGTTATGAACACAATCAGTCTACAGTTGGTACACCAGTCTACGTTTTTTTGTACACATGCACCTAAAGTTATGTAAACCCCGGCAGTCTACAGTTATAGTACACAGCCCTAAGTCAGGTACACAGACAGTCTCAGTTAGGTACACAATCATTAAAGTTATGGGACACGGGATCTACAGTTATGGTCGCAGGCAGCTACAGTTTTTTGGTACACAGGAGCTACGGTTTTGGTAACCAGCAGTCATTTATGGTACAAACAGGCAGCTACAGTTAGGTACGCAGGTATTACAGTTATGGTACACAGGCATCTACAGTTATGGTAACCCGGTGTTTTCAGCTAGGTACGCACGCATCTCGGTTTTGGGACAAAGGCAGCACAGTTACGTGCAAGGAGCTACATTTTTGGGGGCCCGGGAGTTACAGTTTTTGTTCACAGGCATCTACAGTTTGGTGCACAGGGATCTAAGTTTTTGGAACAGCTCAAAAGATTGGTACACAGGGATTACAGTTATGGGACAAAGGGGAAACTACAGTTATGGGGACAAGGGGAGCTAACTTATGGGACACAGGCAGTCTACAGATATGGTACACAGGCTCACAGTTATGGGACACACGCAATCTACATTATGGTACACAACATCTGCAGTTAGGGTACACAGGGGGTCTTCATTATAGAACATAGGCATCTACAGTTTTGGTACACATGCAGTTAAGTTTTGG
>NW_026505102.1:0-51679 GCF_026875155.1 Cherax quadricarinatus
GCCTGAGTAAAATCAAAAACCCCAACAAAGTTAACATGAACGTGGGGAAAAAAGTAGGGTTTATGGGCAACTTGAAATTTGTGAACAGTAAATGATGTTGTAGTGGAAAAAGGGTTTAAGGTTTGGTTTAAACAATTTCTTTTCGCAGTTTTTGGGAGAACAACAGATGATGTTTCAAAATAAATGAAAAATTATGTGAACAGGCATAGGGGTCACTCTCTTGAACAAAAAAATGTGCTTAATTTCCACTTATTGGGGAATACAGAGACAGCCCATTTAAAATTTCCCCAAAAGGGGAACATGTCAAGAATATCTTTTTAAAAGGGAAAATAAGTTTACCAGAAAATACAAAAGAAATTTTTCCCTAAATTTGCTTGTAAAAAGAAAAGGGTAAAAACCTTTAGAAATGAAAGATAAAAAACCCAAATAGTTTTCCTTTTAAAACCCCCTTTTGGGGCCCCAAGTTCCTGGGCCTTTTGTGTAATCCAATGCTCTCGGGGTCCCGTCCACAGGATGGGGGGGTTTTTGCACAATAAAATTTTCCACACGGTCCCCAAAATCTAAATCTCAGGTAACGTTCGTCAAATTCATTTCCTCCCCTATATTTTTAAATGTCTTTCTCCCTCTTATTTTAAAGTGTTTAAAGGGGCCCCGGGAACCCAAATTTTTTCCTTAATAAATTTTTAAAGTGTTTGCTTACGTGTTTTTCCCAAAACCAAATGTTTGTTAAAAAGGTTTATTTTTTTTTTTTTTAAGGGTTTTTTTAAAAATTTTTTAACAACCCCCACAAAGGGGGGGGGGGGAAAAAAGCAACAGCAAAAAAAACACAGAAAAAATTACACTAACATCCCAAAATATAAAAATCTTTAAAAAGGGCCCCAAAGGGAAGCAAGATCACCACCTTAAAACCCACCCAATTTTACCAACCCAGGGCAAAGGGGTTTAAAAAACAGGTCCCCTCCGGGTTCGGGTCTCAACTACTGGATCACTACGACGGGTCCAAAAAGGCACTAGAAGACAAAAAAAAAAGCAGATGTAATATATACAGATTTTGAAAAAGCCTTCGACAAGGGGACGGGCCCATGGCGTAATACGAACAAAAAGGCCCCCTAAAGGAATAACAGGAAAAGTCTTCGATGGTTTAAAATTTCCCCCAAACCAAACCCCAGAGATACCCTTTAAACAGAGAAAAAGTCCGGGGGAAAGGGGCTACGGTAAAAAAGGCTCTGTTCCACAAGGCACAGTACTAGCCCCCCCATCTTGTTCCTCACCCTCATACCGCCCTTTAGACAAGGTTTGTCACCCACACACCGTGTTTTTCCTTTTTGAAAGGAAACCCCAAATCTGAAAGGGACAGTTGTTTTCCATTGCAAAACACTGAAAGGGGGCTCCAGGGGGAAAATCAACCCAAATCTTTCATTTTGGGCTGCAGAAAAAAAATATGAGTTCAAGATGAAAAAAATTTTAAAATTATCAGATAGGGTTAAACATGGGGAAAATTTAAAATCTTCATCAGACCCCCCAAAAACAAATTTTTGGGCCCAAACAAAAATAGAGCGAAACCCCCAACGCCCAAAGCCCTGGGGTGTTTTTGTCGGGGGATTTCACCCTTCCCAAGGGGAAAAAATTTGGGTACCCAATCGAAATTCCTAGAAAAATGACGGGAATGGATAAGGGAAGAACCTTAAAAACCCCTGGGGGAGGCCAAGCCCATGATGACACCTTCAGGGTTCACTTGTTCTATTTTGGCGGGAAAATTTTTTGCTGCACTCTAACAGAAACCTTTCAAAGGCAGGGAAATTGCCGACCTAAAAAATTTTTTAAAGAAACCCTTTCCCCAGCGCCTAACGGAGATAAAACCCCTAAATTTAATGGGAGCGCTTGGGGTTTTCAAAAACTGAAATTCCCGGGAACGCGGGGGGGAGGGGATCCCAAGGGTTTAATAAACATAAAAAATCCTGGGAGGGACTAGTACCAAAATTTTTGCACACGAAAAATCACTCAAATCCCCAAAAAAGCAAAAGCCCTTGGCAAAAGACACACCATCCCCCCAAGGGAAAAGGGGGAAGGTTTTTTTTTGTCACTAGCACTTTAAGGGAAATTAAAAATAAGTGTCAGGGGCCCGAAACTTTAACTCCCTCCCAGAAAATTTTTAAGGGGGAATTACCAACAAACCTTTTGGCAGTCTTCAAGGGGCACTGGAAAAGGGACATAAATAAATTCCTAAATCGCAGGGCTGTGGCTCGTACTTTTGGTTTGCGTGCAGCCCCCAAAACAACAGCCGGTTTTGTTTCAGGCGCTGACCACCAGGAGGCCGGGTCCAGCCCGGGCCGTGGGGGGGGTTGACCCCCAAAAATCTCCCCCGGGTAAACCCAAAGGGTAAAAACTGTATTTTGTTTCAGTGTTTAAACCCCCGGTCGATTTTTATTCATAGCTCCCTATAAACCCCAAAAGCTCCCTAAAAGGGGAAAACCAAAAAAACCGGTTTGAAAAATTTTCTGCCCAAAGGGATCCTGTTACCCCCGTTTGGGTCCCAAAACACCATATAGTCCTCGTTGCCGACACAGAAAAGTATCCGAATAAAAAATGGAAACCAATATTTGAAGCATTCTGTGCAGACACCGCCCCTCGCACCAATTCTACCCCAGTTTTATTTTTGGTCGTCGCCCCTCCTGCGTCTTTTTTGTAAAAAACCAACCCTTTCCCAACCAGTTAATCGAGGGGGCGGGCCAAGCAAAAATTTCCACTTTTTCCCAAAGGGTTTAAAAAGCACCGAATCATATTGGAATATGGCGCCCCACCTTTTTAATTTGCAGACGTTAGAAGAGTTTCTGTATTTGGTCGCCTTTTTTTTTCGTATTCACTTTTTCTCTTGGTTCTCTTTTTTTACCCTTTTATTTTTACCGGGTTTTTTCCCGGGGAGAGAGTTCCGGGGATACACCCCCCCCGCCCCCGGGGTCGTGCCACCCCCTCCTGGTGGAGCAAAGCACTGATCAACCGGGGTTTGTTACTGCGGGCCCTTTCACGAAATCCAGCGTACGAGCCACAGCCCGGCTGGTCGGGGGGTTAACCGATTTTTTGGGCCCTTTCCAGTGCCTGCTTAAAGAAAACCAGGGGTTTTATTGGTTAATTTCCCCCTTAGGGAATCCCGGGGAGGCATTTTGAACGGGTCCCCCGGGCCCCTGCCCATTTTCTTGTTTTTTTCCCCTTAAACCCCTAGTGCCCAACCCGGGCTTTTCTTTGGGGGGATGTTGATCGTCCGCCGATTTTTTTTTGCTTTCGTTGTGAGTAAATTTTCGAGTGCAATTTTGATACTTCCCTCTGGGGTTTTTCCCGGGTTTTTTTTTAATAAATGTATTCCCCCCACCCCTCGTTCCCAGGGGGGAACGGGTTTTTCGGGAAAATTCAAGGCGCTCCCAGAAATTTTTGGGGGGTTTTTTTTATTTCGTTATGAATCCCCGTGAATTCTCTGTAATTTTTCGGGGGCCAAAATTTTTCACCTGCCTTGAAAGGTGCTGTTAAATGGGCGGGAAATTTATTCACCCTTGTTTGAACAAGCGAAAAAAAGAGTGGCCCATCATGGGTTTTTGGCTTTCCCTTTGTTTTAGAAAAGGTTTTCTCATTACCCCTTTCCTGTTTTTTTTCTAGCAGTTCCCGTTTGGGGGATACAATTTTTATGGCCCTTTGAAGGTAAAGATCCCCCCAAACCCAAAATTCACCCCCAGGTTTTTGGAAAGTTGGTTTTTCGCTCTATTTTGTGGAAGGAATTTTGTTTTGTACCTGATGCCCTTTTTAAAATTTCCTCATTTTTAACCAAAATCGGAGAAATTTTGAAAATTTTCTTTGGGTTAAAACTTCATATTTTTTTTCGGGCCAGCCCACTGAAAGTTTTGGTTTTTGGCCGCCTGGAGCCTTGCAGGTGTCCTGCCAAGGGGGGGGAAGACGCTTTTTTCATGCGATTGGGGTGTCATCTGCAAAAAAAAAAAAAAAAAAAGACAGGGTCCCTGTGGCCCAAAGGACATATGAGGATGTAAAACCCAAAGTTTTGGGGAGCAAGTACTGGGGCCTTTGGAAAAGAGTTTTCCCAAACCGTACCCCCGCCTCAGCCCTTTAACTCTTTTTGACTACTACTCTTTGTGTTCTTTTTTTGGTGAAAAAAATTTTAGATCCATCTACCAATTTTCCTGTTTTTTCCCCTTTAAGCCCCGCTTTTTGGGGCCCCTTTTAAACCCAGGGGCAACACTTGCAAAGGCTTTTGGAAAAGCCCTGATATATTGCACTCCCATTTTTTTTGCCCTTCTAGTGCATCTAGGCCCTTGTCGTGTGTTCCCAGTGGGGCCTGAAAAGCCCAGGACGACCTGCTCTAAAACCCATTTTTCCCCTTTGGGTTTGGAAATTTTGATGGGTATTTATATGGGGGGGCAAATCTTGCTTCTTAGGGCCCCTTTTAAAAGATTTTTATTATACGAGATGTTAGTGTATCGGTCTGTAGTTTTTGCTTTTTGCTTTCCCTGCCCCCTTTGGGGGAGTTTTTAGCTATGTGTTGTTTTTTAGAAAACTGTGGGACGCCCCCCGTGCCCTTTGCCCCCCTCTCCATGGGAAACTTAAAAGAACCGTGATGGGGGCCTTTTGCTTTTTCTTGATAAACAGGGAGTTCCATAAAATCGGGCCCCCGGGGGCCCAGAAATGCAGGGGCATGTCATTTTCGCCTTTTCAAGTAAATTTGGGGGCAAAAAACATCAATAGGCTTGTGTTTACCTTTTTTCTGTGGTTTCAAAAAAAATTTATTTAATCTTCTTCCTTCAGTCTGGTTACTGCTTCCCTAAAAACTGAGTCATTTTTTTGGGATTTGAAAGCTCCCCTCATTTCCTTGCTTTCATTTGTGTAAAAACCCCAATCTTGTTTAAGTGGGGGCCCCAATAGGGGTTTGGTTTTCTCGATTTTGATTTAGAAATAAAAAAAAAAAAAATTTTTGGGTTTCTTTCATTTCTTTTATGGGGGGTTTCCCTGACCCCCCAATAAGATTTCCTTTGCTTTAGTTCGATTTTTCCCTATTTCTTGACCTTTTGTCCCCCCCTTTACACTTTTTAGATATATTGGGCCCCCTTTCCCCCGCTCGTTATTCTTTTCCATCGCTTTTTAAAGGGGGGCCCTGCCCTTCTTCTTTTTTACATCTACTCCCCATTTTTTTTTAAAAAAGGAATATGCCTTAAAGCAAAAAAATCGAGTGCCCCCAGATTTAAAATCTTTTCTGGGCCAAAAGATGGGGGTCTGTGTTGTTTATCTATTTTCCCCAAGTTTTTATATCATTTGGATTTGGGTTTTTTTACTTTGGTCCCCTTTTTAAATTTTCTTGTTTTTAAAAGTTGAATTTGGAAGGCTCCCCGTGCTGATCCCCATTTTTTTGGGGTTTCGGGGGCCCTCTGCGCAAAACATGTCTGAACCTCGATTATGTTTTTGATCCAGCCATTTTTGTTTTTGATATGGTGACTTTCGTATCAAAATCATCATTGTTAGTGAAAAATGAGGTCTAGTGTTTTTTCCCCCCAGTCCAGTACCCTTTTATTTTTTTGGCGGTTTTAAAAGTTGAATTTTTGCAGAGTTTTTTAAAATCCGTGTGTGTGTGTGATTTTTCCTGTCAAGCTGCCTCCTGGTGTTACCCACTCCCAAAAAAACTTTTTTGGGTTTTAAAAATTCCTCCATTTTAGGGGGCCATTAAGGTTGAAACCCCCCCGGGGGAGAAGTTTGTTGGGGGAAAGGAAAGCTGGATAAATTTTCCAGACGTGGTAAAATTTTAAAACAGCTTTTTTCCTGGAAAGTTGGGGAAACTTTTGCACCCGGGAAAGGTTTTTTGACTACCACAATGCCCCTAAAATTTTGGGTTTTCTCGATTTTTAAATCCCTAAAATTTCCCACTACATCATTTTATGCATTAAGCAGTTCTTTGAAAATAAGTAAACTTTGCAAAAAAAAAGGCCCCCCCCCCCCCCCCCTTTTAGCAGTTAAAATTTCTGCCCGGCATCTGTATGGGTTTGAAACCCCTGGGATTATATTTCGCTGTCCAAATAAACCTTTTATGTGGGTCTCTGTAAACCGCGAACTTTTCCTTTTTGCCCTCTGCAAGCAGCCCCACAAAATAAAGATATTATGTTTTTTCGTTTTTGGGGGGGGCTTTGGGGGACCCGTATTTTTTGAAAAAAAGAAGAATGTCATCGGATTGGGGGTTTATTGGGGGGACGGGGGGGGGGATTTTTTTTTGGGGCTTTTAATATCTGTATTTTTTTGGGTTTTGGAAAGGCCATGGGACTGTGATTCCACCCAAAAAAAAATTTTTTGGTTTTGGGTGAAAGTTTTTTCTCCCATTTCCTGCCCATTTTTTTTTTTTCCGGGCACAAAAAAAAAACCTCTCCTCTTATTTGGCTGGGGGCTACCCGGGTTTTTCCCCAGGGGCCCTGAATTTTTGTATCCTTTTTTTGTCCCCGGGGGTTGGTTTGTCCCTGGAAAATTTAAAGTTTTTAGAAACTGCCCCTTTCCTGTACTAAAAGGGGGAAAAATTTCGGGGAGAAAAAAGTTTTACGGGGCGGGGAAGTTTACATTGCCTGTTGTCACATGGGAGGGCATTTTCTAGGGTGGTAAAATTTTGAAACATCCCACCCGTTCTTCCAAAAAATCCCATCCCTGCAGATCCCAAAAGTAAATAATTTTTTGGGAACAGGTTTGGGTTTTCCTTTGCCTTGGGTGTTTGGGGAAGTATTCCCGGGTTGGGTGAATTTTTTCCCTTTGTCCATTCCTATCCTCCCCTAGTACAAAACAATGGGGGAGTACCAGTTGTTTTTGGTAAAAATATCCTCATGTTATTAGTGGAGGTGGGTTGTCTGATTCCTGTGGGGGATTTCTAGTTTGTAATTTTTGGGGTTTTTTCTTGTCCTTGACTTCAATTTTTTCCCCCAAATACGCTTTCCCCCCTCCCTCCCGGGGCCCCTAAAAATGCAAATTCCCCCCCCAAAGCATAAAGTTATGTTTCCAGGGGCAGCACCTCCCCTCCACTTTAAATGTCTACCAGGACAAGCACCTCCCCGCCTCACAGTAAATGTCTCCAGGACAGCCCTCCAGGCCCCCACCCGTTTTAAAAAATCTTTCTAGGACAGCACCCCCGCCCCACAGTTTTTAAAAAACCAAAGGGGGGGCACCCCCAGCCCCACAGGGGAAAAATGTTTTAACAGGAAGGCACCTCCAGCCCTCACGTAACTGTCTAAACCGGACCCCGCACCTCCAGGGCCCCCCACAGTAACTGTCTACCAGGACAGCACCTTTCCCGCCTTAAAGGTTTTCCCGGCTACCTGGCCAGCACCCCGTCATACAGTTACTGTTGGCCGGACCCGCTTTCCCCACCAAAAGGGGGGATAGCACCATCCAGCCCCCGACTTTGTATTTTCCCATCTGGGTTTTAGAATGTTCCCCAGGTTTTTATGGAAGGGAGCTTTGATGTTTTTTCCTCTTTTTTAATTTTTCCCAAAATTTTATTTTAGTCCCCCCCAGATTTTATCTCATTTGGGGATACCCAAAAAAAACTTTCCCTGATTTAATTCCTCTCGGGATAAAATTTTTGGATATCTATCAGGGGGCCCCTTGGGGGCCAATTTTTTTCCCCAAGGCCCCCCCCCTTTCATATAATTCAAGTGGAAAACCCGTTTGTTTGTTGGGCTGCAGACACACAAAGGTTTTTCCCAATTTGGTTTTAATGGGTTTTATTTACTGTAAATTTTAAAAATTAAAAACCTCTTTAATATTTTTATTAATAGACTCCTTAAAGGGGTATTTTCCCTTCTAGACTACTTAGCAAATAATCTACAGACAACTTTGGGAAATAGTTTTTGGGAACAACCGGTGGGTTTTGGGGTTTATCCCCCAACAAAAATTTTATTCTTCAAAATTTGTTTGGGTTTCGGGGCCCTCTAAATCTCTGTCGGGGTCTTGGGGGGATTTCACTCTCCCCCAATTTTTATCAGAACCCCGTCCAAATAAAGGGTTTCTCACCGGGTGAGCGTTTAAGTTTCCGCTCCTTTTGAGAAGTGTCAAAATTCTGTTGTAAATTCCCCCATCTCTTAATTGACTGTCCTGCTACTTTTTCAAAAAAATTAAAATTTTTTTGGCCCCTTTCCCCCGGGCCCCTTATGTAACCCTATGCAAAATTTTTCCCTTTTATACCGCCTACCCGGGAAGGGTAGGGGGTGCATTAAACGAAAAAAAAATTTTAAAATAAATAACTAACCCCGGGGGACACGCCAAAATTTTGTGCCCGGGGTTTTCACAAGGGGCACCAACCTTTTACGGGCTGCCTCGCCGCAGCCCGCCTTTTTAAAGAAAACCCTTTTCTTTTGACTTTTTTAAAATAAATTTTCTTTTTTACTTTAACTTGTTTTTTTTTTCCCTTTCCCCGCCCCTAAATGCTCTGCCTCTGACGCAGCGCTGTATAGTCCTTGTGGCAACCCGCTTTTTTTTGATTAAAAAAAAAAAATAAAATTTCCCCTTTACATTTTAAACCCTCAAAGGTCTATCTTTGCGTAAATTTTTTCGTAGCAAAATCCCACTCTGCAGTAAATGTTTACCCTTGTGGGTTTTTTTTTTTTTAGTTTTTGGGTTGTTTTTGGAATTTTAAAAAAAAATTTTTAAAAACAGTTTATATGCATTATAAGTTTCTTATTAAAACCCGGAGACCTGGCTTTACCTAGAGAGGGTTTCGGGGGTCCAAAAACCCCCCCGGCCCGGGGCTGGAAACCCGGCCCCCCCTGGTGGAAACATGGCTGATCAACCAAGCTGTTAAGCTGGCCGCACGCAA
This sequence comes from Cherax quadricarinatus, assembly GCF_026875155.1. NCBI lineage: Eukaryota > Metazoa > Arthropoda > Malacostraca > Decapoda > Parastacidae > Cherax > Cherax quadricarinatus. The sequence goes on from NW_026505102.1 coordinate 8,840, forward strand.
TTGATGTTTTGAACCCAGCCCCCGGTTTGGGGCAGGTATTTACTTTAGGTAAACCCGTCCAGGGGCCTTTTGAAAACAGCCAGGGGGGATTGGTAATCCCCCCCCTTTTGTTTCTGGGAGCCCAAATGGGAAAAGGGCTTGGGGCCCCCAAAAAAACTTTTTGGTTGTCTCATTTTTACTCGTGGGGACCCCTGCTTTTAAACAAGGAATGTTGCATCTCCTGCCGAGTCTTTTTCTTCATATGGGGGGTTTATTTTTCGGTGTGCAGGTTTTTTTGGGAAACCCAAACCCCCCAGGAAACCCTTAAAAATGTATATTAAACAGGGAAAAAAAAAACTCTCGCCTGCGTTGGGGGAAAACAAAATCAAGGACCTTTTAAAAACCCTTCCCCCCGTAGTTTTGGGTTTCCTTATGCCCCAAAATTTTTAGGGGAGAGTATGATCGAATTTAGACAAGTTTAAGGGGGTTATGAATTATTTAAAACAAGGAAAGTCGGGTATTTTTTTTAGGGAAAGGCCGAGCTACTATAAAAAAATTAAAAAATTTATATTTCCCTTTAACCATGCAGGGAAAATTTTTTTCTGAATTTTTTTGATTTTTTTCTCAAATTTTAAACACATTATAATACAGGGGGGTGACCCCTAATTCTCCCGGGAAAATTTTACCCTTTTTTTTAAAGGGCTCCATCCCAAATGGTTTGTTAAAAAACAAGCGCCAGGGAAATGCTAATAACCCCGCTGTGGAGCCGGCTACTGCTGACTTTTATTTTAAGTTTACCGTTTTGTTGGATGCCTTTTATAACCATGTGGTCCCTTTTTTTTTAAAAATGCGTTTTAATGTAAAACCCCAGCCCTGTGGGAGTTACATCCATATAAACCCCTTCTGCTGGGGGGTTACAAAACCTATATAACTCCGGGTTTTACTGGGAGTTACAACCTATATAACTCCAGTTCTGTGGGGGGTTACATCCTAAAATTTAAAAACCCGTTCTGTGGGAGTTCATCCCGTATAAATCCAGTTCCTGGGGGGGTTACATCCCCGTATAACTCCAGTTCTGCTGGGAGTTACATCCTATATAAATACAGTTCTGCTGGGAGTTACATCCTATATAACTCCAGTTCTGCTGGGAGTTACATCCTATATAACTCCAGTTCTGCTGGGAGTTAGATAAGAGAAAAAGTAAGATAAGATTTCGTTCGGATTTTTAACCCCGGGGTTAGCCCCCCAGGATAACCCAAGAAAGTCAGTGCGTATTTGCTGCTAGGTGAACAGGACAACAGGTTAAGGAAACTTGTCGAAATGTTTCCACCCGCCGGGAAATCGAACCCGGGCCCTCCGTGTGTGAAGCGGGAGCTTTAGCCACCAGGGCCACCGGACCACCATCCTATATAACTCCAGTTCTGCTGGGAGTTACTCCTATATAAAATCCAGTTCTGCCGGGGGGTTTTCATCCTATATAACTCCAGGTTCTGCTGGGAGTTACATCCTATATAACTCCAGTTCTGCTGGGAGTTACATCCTATATAACTCCAGTTCTACTGGAGTTACATCCAATATAACTCCAGTTCTACTGGGTTACATCCCAAAATAACTCCAGTTCTACTGGGAGTTACATCCTATATAAACTCCAGTTTTTACTGGGAGTTACAAACCCCGTATAAGATAACTTCAGTTCCGTGGGAGCTACACCCTGTATAAGATAACTTCAGTTTCTACTGGGAGTTACACCCTGTATAAGATAACTTCAGTTCTAAAATGGAGTTACACCCGTAAAAGATAACTTCAGTTCTACTGGGAGTTACACCCTGTATAAGATAACTTCAGTTCTGCTGGGATTACACCCTGTATAAGTAACTTCAGTTCTACTGGGAGTTACACCCTGTATAAGAATAACTTCAGTTCTACTGGGGTTAAAACCCTGTATAAGATAACTTCGTCTACTGGAGTTACATCCTATATAACTTCAGTTCTGCTGGGAGTTTTCACCCTGTATAAGATAACTTCAGTTCTACTGGGAGTTACACCCTGTATAAAAACTTCATTTTCTACTGGGAGTTCCCCCCTGTATAAAAACTTCAGTTCTCGGGATTTACACCCATATAAGAAACCCTTTTTCTACGGGGATTTCACCCCTGTATAAAAATAACTTCAGTTCTACGGGAGTTACACCCTTATAAGATAACTTCAGTTCGTTGGGGAGTTACAAAGTATAAATAATTTCAGTTCGTTGGGGTTAAAACCCCTGTATAAGAAAACTTCATTTCTGCTGGGATTTTACACCCGTATAAGATAACTTGTTTCTACGGGAGTTAACCCGTAAAAGATAACTTCATTCTGTTGGGAGTTACACCCTGTATAATAACTTCAGTTCGTTGGGAGTTACACCCTGTATAAGAAACTTAGTTCTGCGGGATTACACCCTGTATAAGATAATTTTTTTCCTGGGAGTTACACCCGTATAAGAAATTCATTTCTCTGGGAGTTCACCCGTAAAAGAAATTCAGTTCTGCTGGGAGTTACACCCTGTATAAAAACTCAGTTCTGTTGGGAGTTCACCCTGAAAGAAACTTCAGTTCTAGGGGAAAAGTTAAACCCTGTTAAGAAAACTTCTGTTCTACGGGATTACACCCTGTATAAGAAAACTTCAGTTCACGGGATTTAACCCTGTTAAGAAACTTCGTTCTCCCGGAAAATATTCATGTTATTATTATGAAAATTTAAACAAGCGGTTTTTCAAGTTTCTCCTCGAAGGAGATGAAGCCACTTGGGGCGAAACGTTTGGGAATAAAGTTGTCAAACTGTTGCATAGTGCTTACCTAACAACCTGTATAAAAATTTGTTCTACGGGAGTACACCCTGTAAAAGTAACTTCATTTTACGGGAGTTACACCCAAAATTAATTCATTCTGCTGGGGTTACACCCTGTATAAGATAACCCGTTCTGCTGGGAGTTACCCCTGTTAAGATAACTTCTTTCTATGGGAGTTACCCCTTTTTAAAAGAAATTTCGGTTCTGCGGGGAGTTCCCCTTATAATAACTTAGTTCTGCGGAGTACCCCTTAAAGATAACTTCATTCGGGGGAGTTACCCCCTGTAAAGAAAACTTCAGTTCCTGGGATTCCCCCTGTAAAGATAATTTCAGTTTACGGGATTAAACCCCCTGTAAAGTAATTCAGTTTACGGGATTTACACCCTGTATAAGAAACTTTTTCTCCCGGGGAGTTACACCCTGAAATAAGAAACTCAGTTCTACGGGGTTCCCCCCTGTATAAGATAACTTATTTCTACGGAGTTACACCCTGTATAAGAAAACTTCATTTCTGCTGGGTTACACCCTGTATAAGATAATTTCATTTGCGGGGTTACACCCTGTAAAGATAACTTAATTTCTACTGGGATTAAAAACCCTGTTAAGAAAAACTTCATTTCTACTGGATTTAAACCCCCTGTATAAGATAACTTCAGTTCTAGGGAGTTAAAAACCCGTAAAAAGATAATTTTTTTACTGGGGTTTACACCGGGAGTTTACCTGGAGGAGTTTCGGGGTCAACGCCCCCGGGGCCCCGGGTCTGTGACCAGGCCTCCTGGTGGATCAGGCCGATCAACCAGCTTTTGCGCTGGCTCACGCAAACCAACGTCGAGCCACGCCCGGGATCGGAAACGATTTTGGGCTTGTCCAGTGCCAGCTTGAAGACTGCCGGGGGTCTGTTGGTAATCCCCCTTAGGTGCGGGGGAGGCGTGAACTCTCGCCCCTGACACTTATGTATGGCTCTTAACGTGCTAGTGACCCCCCCCTGCTTTTCTTTTGGGGGAGGGTGCATCTTTGCCAAGTTTTTTGTTTTCGTATGATGATTTTTCGTTTAAGATAACTTCGTTCTGCTGGGAGTTACCCCTGTATAATAACTTCAGTTCTCCCGGGAAAAATTCATTTTATTATTACTGATAAAAAAACATGCTGGAAATTGTTGATTTTTTTAAGTGGCGGGTTTTGACAAAGAGTAGTCCAAAATTTTAAAGGGTTAATATAAAAATTAAGAGAAAAAACCCTTTTACTTTTATTTTGGGTTATCCTAGGTTTTTTACACATATGTTAATGGTACATATGTTTCTTAACCTAAAAAAAACTTACTGCTTTTTTACGAAAAACACGTACACGGTTGTTTTGGGCGATATTTTATACATTATCACGTTAAGGTGTCTCTTTTAATAAGATAAGCTAAGAAAAAATAAAAAATTATGAGGAACACCCAGCTCACAGCATTTTTGAAAATATCAATTAAAACAGGTTTGTTTGCAACTTGCGGTGATAAAAGGTAAGTTTTATAATGATTATATTGTTACGGGTTGTTTCATTTATCAGTAATGATTTCCAAAAATTGAGTTTAAACAAATAAGTTTCGCGAAATATTTTTTTGCAAAAAATAATCGTAAAAATTGTTAGAGCAGGTAAAAAGGGAAATGAATGAGCCAAGTCAAACGAGTGAATCATTCCAGAAAGTCCCCCGGGGGAAAGGGGGGCCAAACCTTTGCCACATACCCCAGGTACCCTCCTATTATTTCAAAACCCTTTAAAATTTTAAGCCCCCAAAAATAAAATTTAGGGGACTATAAGATGAATAATTTTTGGTTTAATGGTTTTTTTAGACAGAATGTTTGAGAGTTAAATGAAAGGGTTGGGGGCAAGGTTGGGGGTGTGTGACGACAAACTGGAGAGTGCTGAGACACTCCATTCACTCCTCTCATCTTTTACCCAAAAAAACGCCGTTTATTGCTCCAACTAAGTGACCATATTGAGCCCCCGGTAGAAGTCGTGTATAAAATCCGGGAGTAAAAAACTTGACAAGATGATTGGGAGGAACATAATACGCGAGAAGGGTGGTAAGTGTTTAAAGGGTGATTGAAAATGTAAAAACAGCCTTTTTGAAGGCCAAAACTGTCGAGTTATTCATTATATGTAGTTATAAAGTAGTGTAATTGAGGAGGCCCCTGAAAGCATCATCATAACTCTTGAAATAGAAGTAGCTTGTATATTTTATGCTTGTGTTTTTGGAGAGTGTGGGGAGGGGTCGCCGCTAAAAGCACTCACCAAAACAACAAAAAAAGTGCATCTCACCGCACCACTTATCCAGGGCCTTTTTTATACGGGGTTTGTGCGGGAAACATGATCCTCAAAAAGGAAATCATGTGCAAATTGAGGTCTTTTATGGAAAAATTGATGGTAGCAAAGAGGAGCTTTCCAGAGGGCAGCCCCTTATGGGGGCACCCCTTTCCTGATGGCACCCCTAACATGAGGCAGCCCCCTGGGGGCACCCCCCTAACATTGGGGCAGCCCCCCATGAGGGCACCTTCCATGAGGGCGCTCTTCCAGATGGCAGCCCTTCCAGAGGGCAGCCCTTCCAGATGGCACCCCTTCCATAGGGCACCCTTCCATATGGCAGCCCTTCCATGATACCACTAAATTCACCCTCTAATGGCCCCCTCCATAAGAAAAACCCTTATGGGGGGCACCCCTTTCCCAGATGGCAGCCCTAACATGAGGCAGCCCTCCAGATGGCACCCCAAAACAAAAGGCAGCTCTTCCAGAGGCAGCCCTTTCCATGATGGCAGCCCTTCCATGTGGCAGCCCTTCCATGAGGCAGCCCTTCCATATGGCAGCCCTTCCATGATGGCACCCTTCCATGTAGTCCCGATTCACCCTTAATGGCACCCCTCCAAAGAAACCCTTATAGGCACCCCTTCCATGAGGCACCCCTAACATAGGCACCCCTTCCCATGATGGCAGCCCTTCCAGATGCAGCCCTTCCATGATGGCACCCTTCCATGATAGTCCTCTGATGTCACCCTCTAAGGGCAGCCCATCCATAATGAAACCCTTCGATGGAGCCCTTCCATGATGAAAAGCCTTTCTATGGACAGTTCAATATACCTTACCTTTAATATCCCTTTTAAAGGTTTCGAGATTTTCATCCTCGGAGCCCGGCCAGGGGCCAGGTTTGTTGGGTGCTTTGCCGGTCACCCGGGCTGTTTGCTGCTAAAGGGCTACGCCCCCCATACCCATCCCGCCGGGTTTATCTGGCCCGGGTAAAAAGATTGATGTTCTGACAATCCTTCTGTGAGGCGTCCTTCTCTGATGGCAGCCTTTCCTGGGGGCAGCTTTCCTCAGGGCGCCCTTTCTGTGGGCCCCCCTGATGGCATCCTCTGAGACACCCTTCATTGATGGCAGCCCTCCCATGATGGAAACCCCTTGTGCACCCTTCCAGATGGTCCCACCCTATCCCAGCCCTCCATGATGTAGTCCGCGGGTCTGTCCCTGGACCCTTTAAAACCCCTCGGTAATCTGTAAATACCTTTGAACTTGTCATGTTTGTGCCGACCTACCTTAGTTGTTGTTTAATAGTTTATTAGCACCCCATACCCATCCTGGGGCGGTAGTAAAAAGATTACGGGTTAATAATTGGCCCAGGGACTGGACCCCAAAGTTTTGATAGTGAGAAAGTTACAGAGGTAATGAACTCACAATTTCAAAGGTAATAACTCACAATTTAAAAAGGTAATGAACTCCAATTAAAAGGAAAAGAACCAAAATTTAAAAGGGAAATGAACCCCGGGGAAGTCTGGTCACAATCTGACAATTACAAAGTTTTTACAGTTTACAGAGGTACGTAATGGGTCCGGACGGGCCCCCAAAGTTTTGATAGCAAAACTGGGTAAAAAGGGTAATGGCTCACAAGTTAAAAAGGTAATGAATTCTTAAATGGTTTACTTACGTTTTTACTTTCCCTACCTGTGAGTTCATTACTTAATTTCTCAGCTATAAAAAACTTTGGATCCGCCCCTGGACCCATTTTAACCTCTGTAATTTTTGACTAACCCCCCACAAGGGAAAAGGGGTGCAAATAAACATTTTAAACTAACTAACGGGCCAGCCCTCCCATGTGGTCCCCTTGATGACCCCCCTGAGTTCCTCAAATCAAAGGGGGGGCCTTTTTCCTTGGGGGGGCCTTTTCCTTGGGGGGGCCTTTTCCTTGGGGGGCCTTTTCCCCTTGGGGGGGTTTTTTTCCTTTGATGGGCCTTTCCTTGATGGGGGCCCTTTTTCCTTGAGGGGGGCCCTTTTCCTTTTGAGGGGGGCCTTTTTTTCCTTGGGGGGGGTTTTTTCCCTTGGGGGGCCCTTTCCTTGTGGGGGGGCCTTTTTCCTTGAGGGGGGGCCTTTCCATAAGGGCCTTTTCCCCGGGAGGGGCCCCTCTTTTTTTAAAGGGGGGTTTTTTCTTTTTGGGGGCCCTTTTTCCCTTAAGGGGGCCCCCTTTCCCTTGGGGGCGGCCCCCCCCTTGGGGGCACCCTCACTTATGAGGCCGCCCCCAATGCTGTTTTTTCGAACTTTTTCCCCAATTTTTCATTAAAAATGTTAGGAGTGATTTTGGAATTACTGGTGGCTATTGAGTAAGCAACTTTCTGCTTATTTTCTATAAGGCTCTTCCACAATTTTTTCAGATTCCTGAAAAAAAGCCCAATTTTTAAAAAAAGTAATAGTCTTCCTTTTTTTAACTTGGGGCTGCCTAGCATTTCTTACACGCCCGGGGGTATTTGCATTCAGCAAACACGTGTGTGCTTGCAAAAGGTGCAAGCTTTTGATATGACCCACGCAGTGAAAGACAGTTATTGCTGGGCAAAAATTTAACCCTAAATTAGGCATTGTAGTGCCCTGCCTGGCCTAAGTTTAGTGGACTAAAGGAACTTGCTGTCCAAATGACCGTACAAAGTTTTTAAATTGGAAAAAAAAATTTAGTTTAGGAAATATAGGAAAGCACTGGTTGGTAATAGATTGGAGGTGGAACAAACCCCAAATACGTTATTTAGGCTAAAACGTTTTGTAGTTTTAAAAAAAAGGTTAAAATAAAAAAATGATGGGGGGGGGGTGGGTGTAAGTTGGGGCCTGATTTGCTTTTACACTAGGTCAGTTTTCGTGTTTCCCCCTTAAGTGAAAGTGACCTCCCCGATAGGGTTTGGGGCATTGCTTTAACGGTAGGGGACTTGGACCTTCCTCGCATGGGCCAGTAGGCCTGCTGCAGTGTTTTCTTCTTTTTTATGTTTTTAGTAAGAGGAGGGGCCCCCGTTGCCAGATTTCAGGAGAGATTGGAATTAAAACAGTAGCAAGGGACATTAAATGAAAAAGAGGAACCATTTATGCAAAAAAAAAAGACAACCTTTTTAAAAAAGGGCCACTTCAAGAACAGCAATATCTTTGAGTAGTTCCAGAGGCTGAGCTCATTTTTTTGGCTAAGCAGTTTCATCCCCCAATGTACCTTAAAGGAATGGGGAATGCATGGCAACGGCCAGGGGGGGATTTTGGGGGTTAGAGGCTGTTTTACCTGGGAAAGAACACAAAGTGGGGAAGAAAAATGCAGAATGCTTACGGGGGGGGGAAAAGGGCCCATCTGGTTTTTTCAATAGAGATGGGGGGAAACACAAGTGATTGATGTTTACCCTTAAAATGTCCAAACATAGATCACGTTTTTTCAACATTTGAAAAAAGTAAAAAAATGAGATCTTTTTTTTTTTTTTTTTTTATATTTGAAAAAGTTAAAAGAAACTTGGGGTCTACTTTTTTTTGTTATATTGAAAATTGTAAAAAAGAGATCTACTTTTGGAGCCTACCGTGTGAAATAGATCTGTTTGGGGCAGTTTAAGGGTTAAAACGTCCAAAGTAGATCCCCTTTTTAACATTGAAATGTTAAAAAAAGAATTTTTTTTTTACATTGAAAAGTTAAAAAAAACTATCTACTTTTTTTTTTTTTTTTTACAGTATTTGAAATATGTAAAAAAAAATGAACTACTTTTGGAGCACTCGCGTAAATGTATATTTTTTTGGAAAGTTTTTAAGGGGGTTTAAATGTGGAGGGGCTTAAAACCCCTTTTACTGTGTCATGTAGAAAATGTCATTCGAGCCAGGGGCCTTGCCCTAGTTTTTAATTTGGGGCCGTTCATTCATAAGGGGATGGAAATTTAGGCAGAATGAGAAAAAGGGTCTGTGCATGAGTGCACACTAAAAAAATCTTGCCCCACATGGTGCATGATGGGGAAAACAAAAACTGTGACCGTGGGGTGGGGGTTTTAAAATAGTGAATTTGTGGGTTCCTAAGGAAATTTGTGGTTTCTCTAAGATTTTTGTTTGTTCCCAAAGGCTGTTTTTTTGGGGTCATCTGAATTAGTAAGTTTATTCATGACAGGTACACTTATAAAATTATTAATTTGTCATACATAATAGTATGTGATTTTAGGTAACCCAAAAAAGTCGAAGTGACTTGTTTCCATTGGGGGGCCTGTAAAAACCCTTTTTATTTAAACCTTAAAATTAAAAAAAACTAATATCAAAATACATGAAAAACGTTGGAGCGAACCTGTTTTTCTGAAATTATCCATTAAAAAAGTCTGATGAAAATGGAACGTCGAAAACTGAAACAAATATTTTCCCCCCTAAAAAAATGTAAATCCAATTAATCCATTCCCGAAAAAACCCCAAAAAAATTTAAAAAAAAAAGTATATTTTATAGAGAATAACTATGTTTTAAAACAAAAACAAAGAGAAATAAAATAAATGACTAAAAAAAGGAAAATTGTTTGGAAGGGGAACCCTTCCCTAAGGGCTTGGGTTTAAGGCCCATCTGGGGGTTTTTCCCTTTTTTCTTACTGGCACGGATCAGCTTGGCCCCTGTACCCTTGTCACACAAAAAAAACTGCCAAGGGGGGTCTGTTTCTGGCATATCTTTAAATTTGCCTAAAATGGGACAAGGTTTGTCATTGAAAGTTCGACATGGCTTGCAACAGCTTTTTTTAAAGGGGGATATTTCCCACAAAACTTGCAACTCATTCCACTTTGCACACATGCCTTAACACTGAAAAAGGCATGTTTCACAAAGGCCCCTCAAGAGAAAAAAAGCCAACTAAGTCGAACGCTGGGGGTGCTTTGTGTGGGCGCGGGCAGGCGGACGCGTTTGGGACTGCGGGCCATTGTCAACTCTGAAAACTGGCAGTGATAAAATGATCCTATGAAAAAACCAAGGGCAAAAAAAACCGAAGTTCCACTGTACTTTTCACCCTACCCCCCACAAAAACTATTAAGACTACCATTATTTTTAAAGGGAATTATGAGTGTACGTATATGCATTTTATCACCCAGGGTCTTAAACCCCTCAGGTCCAAAGGGCCAAAAACAGAAGTGGTGCCCCCGTGTCCCAAAAATTTTAAAAAAAAAAAAAATTTATTTTTTCTTATGAAAGGGAGAATCTTTTTTTGAAGGTAAAAAAAAAAAATACCCAAAATTTATGGAAAATTACGAAAAATGCTCCGAATTTTTGGTCACATGTTTAGGAATTGGCAATTTTGCCGACTTTACTCCCATTTTTTGGCCAATTACATTATTCCAGTCGACCCAAATTTTTAGCATTTCACTAGTATTACTTCTATTTTTATCGAATGAGCACAAGAAATGCCCAAATCAACTGTTTCACTACAAAATAAAGGATCGGAAATTTGTAATTTGGCCAATTTAACACAGTTTAAAATATTCCAATTTCAAAATGGGTCCGAATAAACAATTAGTATTCCTGGCACAAAACTAAATTTCCCTGTTTATTAGTTATTTTTTGAGGCTTTAAAATAAATTCCATTTTTTTTTTTTTATTCAAATAATGAAATTTTTTTCCACCAAAAAATAAAGATTTACTTTACAATATTGTAATAATGTATAAAATCACACCCCATTTGGAAAGTATATTAACCTACCAGCTGGGGTGTTTAGACGTGTGAGGTTTTTTTGTTTACCTTGAAATCGGCAAAATTTTAACATTTCCGCAAATTTTTAGCCATTTCAAACCATTTTGCAAAAACCCAAACAAAACACTCTATTTCTTAATGGTCTTTCCCTTCTATCAAAAGAATCAAGAAATCGCAAATCAAATATAAAAAAAAATAGGAAAAAAAAAATGCGAAGTCGCTGTTTTAACCGAAAAACATGGGCCAGTTTTTTTTTTTTCTCATTTTAAAACAGTGCTGCGGTTTGTTTTAGTGTGACACAACCACAAATGTACTCCTCATATCTAGGGCCCCAAATGTACCACTCAAGTTAAAGAGTGGCGAGCTCATGGCGAGATCTACGTTTGGACCCGAACGTAAAGGAGATCTAGGGGGAAAACCCGAAAGGGTTTTTAAGCACGTAGTATATTTATGGTTGGTGGGGGGCCAGGGGGACTAAAAACCTACCACCCCTACTTTTTAAGTAAAACTACTGCCTTTTTCCCACATTTAAAACTAAAAAAATATTTTAGGTAATAATGGTGTACTGTTTGTTTTTTTACATTCTAACTTAATTTAGTTGTGTATAATTGTTTACTGGCATTTATATACAGGGACCCCCCCAGTTTCGTGAGCCCCGGCTTCGTGAATTTGACTTGGCAAATTTTTGTCAAAATAAAACCTCGCGGGCGGATTTCCCTTTTGATTCATCATCTATAAACACGTCCGGCAACGGGGGCGGCTGGGCAACTGAAGGCTCCCACACAACATTCGAGCAGTGTGGCATCGTTGTGGGACAGTGACCATCGTGTACTTTCCCCCCACAAACCCGCCCGACTACTTCCCCACACACAAATTGATTTGGTGGGATTTTCGCATGAGTGAAAAAAATAATGTATCAAAGTATTGCTTGGGTAGCGGACGTTGGGTTGGAATATTCGTTATGGGAGTTTGTGAAGGACCTGCCAAATATGGGCCAACAGGTCCTACAGTGTTCCTGCTTACTTTGAAAATAAGAATGGGGGGGAACACGCAGAAGGGCCTCTGGCCAACAAAGGAAGTCCCTTTTCAAAATAACCCCTTCCCAAAGCACCCAAGAATTTTCTCTTACCCCCTGACACAAATCAAACCCACCCTCTCATAATATTGCCAACCTTTTTAAAGTTACCCAAAGCCCGCCTCAATCACCCACTGGGAAGATTGTTTCCCCGCATCCACAACTTGTTTAAAAAAATACTTACCAGTGTCCTTTTTAAATCTAAATTTATCTAACTTAAAAAACCAGTATTTTTTGTTTCTTTTCCCCTGGTTTGACATCCCCAACTTTTAAAATCCCTTGTTTTTTGCCCCACATCCCTTAACACTTCAATGTATCTCTGTTTTTTAAGTTTTTGGTGGGTGCCTTGGTGCGGGTTCAATGATAAATGTTTCAGGGCTTCTTACTTTATTTGCAAAATTGGGGGTACCAGTCTTTTGTGTTTCGTGCCCATGGCCCGGGAGGGGCCAGCCCACGAGGGAGGAGGGAGTAGACTTTTTTTCTGCTTCTGGCCGCTGATGAGTAGACGAGTGGGGCCACATCCCACGACCTGGGCAGGCCCGAGAGAGGGCGCCCCTTTTGCCCCAAAATATGAACTAATGGGAGACAGCTAGGGTGTCTTGCAGACAGTACAGGCGTCCCAAATTTTTCTCGGCCCCTACCTCACATCGTTCCAATCACAATACGTGGAAAAAAAAAACGGGCTCCTCTCTTGAGGTACAGGGACAAAAAAAAAAAAAAAAAACATATAATATCATATGGCTGGAAAAAAAAACTTTTCCCGCAGGGGGGAAAAAAAAAAAATTTGGGGTGGCAAACATCGTGTTCTAGGGGATGAGCGCAAAGGGCATCACTCAAAAGCCCCCCCCTGCGTCTGGACAGTTACTGCAACACGGAACACGCTTTCAGCTGACTTTATTAACGGGGGCGGCCCCTAGAACGGGAAGCGTCATCGAGGAGCATACAGGGTTTTTACTCAAATGGGGGGACGCTGCGGTGCCTCAGTGAGGCACGTCAAAACTTTGGGAAAGGGCAGGACTTTTAGCAAGCGACCAGGAGGAATTCTCGACTGGATGTCGCGGCCTGTCACTGCCGGCGAGCGTTGGTAAGTCGTGGGGGGAGTCTTGGCAGGCGAGGGCAAAAAATTTTGGGAGTCGAACATCTACACCTACTCAGTGAGCGGGAGGTCAAAGTGACATCACTTTGTGCGGACTCAGAAGCAAAACACGAGGCGACAAGCGCCCGCGACAGGGCTTAAACTGCGGCTTTATAGTGTCATTCTTCGACAAATTTTTAGTTTTGCGAGGTTAGCTACGCGTCCCCAGACTTTTTCTCTACATAAACGCACTTGAAATCTGTCTGAATAAAAAATCTCAAAGGGGAACGTAGCAGGTACGATTTTTTTGCAGAACATCTTGAGCGGACAAAAGCTTTCGTACAAGGGGGTCATAGCTAGGGGGGACTAAAAATCAGCGTCAAACCCCTGGCAAACCCGGGTGACAACACAAGGTGCTCACAGGGGTTGGGCCGCAGACCTGTGGTTTTGACACACGCTGGGTCAAGACCACACTGGACCACGGAAAAATTTACACACCCATGGTACCGGGACAACATGGCTTAAAAATAGCAAATGATGCTTTTTTGTGCACAAAATTGACAAAGCCATACACAACATGTGAGAAAAATGATGAGAGGAATTAATTAAAAAACCCTATTCTTCTCTGCTTTTCGACAATACTGACATAATTTCGAAAACTCATGTGACAAAGCGATTCAGGGAGACTCGCGAGGTGACGTCACAGAAACCGAGGTGACATCAGGGAGACACGTGATCATGTAGTTTGGGGAGCAGCATCGGGCATCAATGTGGGTGCGGGCGCAGCCACGCAGAGGCCCCCGGGGCTTGGCTTTAACTCGTGTGGGTTGTAATTCACGTGGTTTGCCACACCCCACGGGCCAGGGTTTCGTGGAGGCGGATTACTGGCTTGCTGATCCACGTAGCTTCGAGTGGTCAGGCATCGGATACACAGCTTGGCAAGAATTCAATGGAAAACAGCAGAAAAACAGCAGAGGGAGTGAGTACATAGGGGTGGAATGTGGTGGTATACGAGGGCGAGGTGGGTGAGGGAGGAACTGGCCGTTCCTCTCCCAATAAGGAGACGGCCCTGGCGCAGAAATCACCACAAAACTCCCCTCGGCTTGCTGAAATAGCTGTGCTGAGCGAACAACAGCAGAACATAAAAGTGACGCTGAACATGTGACTGAGAAACAGGTGGGACGCTGTAGGGTGGGGTAAACTTACAATCTCCGAAGAATTCAGCAAATTTCGGCTAGATCCTCTTGTACCTGTGCCCTGGATGTGAAACGTGCAAAACAACTTCGGAAAACTCTTTTTGAGACGGATGTTTCTAGTGTAGGGTGATGAACACAACTTTATTCCTTTCCTTCCTTCTCCGGGGCAGACACATTTGCTGCGCCCACTGCTTCCCCCCAATGTGAAACAAAATTTTTTGATGCTGCAACGGAGTGGGTTAAATGATAACCGTTTTGGGAGCTTCTTACTTTATTTCAAGGCCGTGGGGGGAACAGCTTGTGGTTAATGCCATAGTAGGGGCCATGCCCACAAGGGAGAGAGGGAGTAGATTGTTGACGTTCTGGCCGCTGAGTGAGTGAGCGAGGGGGAAACCAGCATCCCTCTGACCTAGTGGGCAGCACCTGAGTGCTCGAACAGACAGACAGCATAGGCTGTCTGTGCAGACAGTACAGGCTGTCTACATCCCCCCCTTTAATGTGATCTTCATACGGGAAATTCCCTAGATAGTAGATCATTTTAAATCAGTCTTTCTGTATGTTCTCCAATGAGTCTAATTCATCCTGTAGTAAGGAGACCAAAACTGAGCAGCATAATCTAAATGAGGCCTCACTAGTTGATGTATAGAGTATAAAATAACTTTTGGACTTCTGTTATTTATACTTCTTGAGATAAATCCAAGTATATCTGTTAGCCTTGTTGCACACACTTAGGCACTGCTTTTCTTGGCTTTAGATTTCGCTTACCATGACTCCCAAGACTTTTTCACATTCTGTTGATCAAGCCTACTTCACCTAGTTCATAGCTTCGAGGGTTATTTTCATTTCCAAGGACTAGTGCCTTACACTTATCCACATTGAGCTCATCTTCCATTTTTCAGACTTTAAGAATAAATTTGTCCAAATCCTCTGGAGTTCATTGGTATCCTCCTCAGAATGAATCATATGGCCTATCTTTGTATCAGCAAATTTGCTATGTCACTCGTTTAAACCCTTCATCAAGGTCATTAATGTAAATATGAAAAAGAGAGGGCTTAAAACTGATCCTTGGGGGAATGCCCCTAGTGACTAATTCCATTCCAATTTGACCCCATTAATGGAAACTCTGCTTTTTAATTGGTAAGCCCTGCCTCTATCCATGCTAGTTCTTTACCTCCTGTACCATGAGCTGCCACTTTTCTTAAGAGTCTCTTAGGAGGTACTCTATCAAAGGCTTTACTAAAATTTCCCAAAAAAACAATCATATTCTTTATCACTGTCTACTGCCTCAAATGTTTTATTGAAGAACGGGGAAAATTTTGGGTTTCAAGCGGGGAACAAACCTCTCAGGACCCCATGCTGAGCTTCATTAAATAAAAATTATGCTTTCAAGGTAAATTCTAAAAGTCAGCTAAAAATTGTTTCTAATAATTGCCCACTATAGATGTCAGGTTTAATTGGATGGAAATTTTAAAAGGGACGGACTTATCCCCTGATTTGAATTTTAGGAAAAATTTAAAGCCATTTTCCAAAAAACCTCTGGCAAAAACCCCCGGAAAGGGATGGCGCTTAAAAATACACTCGTTTTTGGTTTGACTAATCTCCATTTGTTTCCCTTTAAAGGGAAACCCGGGAAAAAAACAACTCGTGGGGTTTCCCGGGGGGATATTCTGTTTCAGTTTTTTCTATCTTTTTTGGGAAAAACTTGCCCCTCGTAAACCAGTAATATTAGAAAATTTTTGAAGCCCATCGGGGAAACGAATAATTTTTAATTTCTGGAATTTCTTTTTTTGTTTTCCTGTGTAAAAACTGAAAAAAAATGTCATTAAAAAAGAAAACCTTTTCCAGTTCGTTATCCGTCGGGCTGCCCATTCCCAATTTTCAGAGGCCCCTTTTTTTCTTTCCCTTGGGTCCTAAAAACTTAAAAAAGCCCCTTTGTTTGGTTTTTTGATTCATTAGAAAACCTCAATTTCATAGTCAATTTGGGCCTTTTTTAACCCCCTTTTTTTTTACTTTCTTTTAAGCTGAACAAATTGGTCAGTAAGGCAAACCCTTTCCCCTCTTCTAAAATTTTGCCTATAAATTTCCCCTTTCCCCCCTTTAATAGATGCTTTAGCCTCCTGTTAACCCTTTTGGGGTCATTTTTATTAGACCTTTTTTCTCTCTGGGGAATGTATTTTGTGGGGTTGTACATTATTAAGAAAAAATCAAAAATGGAGATCCTTTCTTTAATCAAAAGGGTTGATCATCAATAAAATCATTAGCTAGAAAACCCCCAACGAGATTTGACAGGTGTTCCCAAAGCCCACTTTTAATTTGGGTTTAAAACGAAAATCAGGGATTTTTATTATTTTCTTGTATTCCCATTTAATGCGGGAAAGTAAAGGATTTGTGATCCTTGCGCCAAGCTCTTCAGTAATCTCCAGTTTTTTTTAGGGAGTGTTTCCTTTTTTAACAAGGTAGGTCTAGAAAATTTTTTCCCCGGGTTTAGGCCCCTGTTACACCTGTTAAAAAACAGCCCTAAAAATGTTTCCAAAAAGGGCATGGACTCCAGATTACTGGTCAAAAAATTTCCCAGTCAATTTGACTAAATTTAAAACCCCCTATATCACTGTTATTGTGTCTAAAAAACCCCTAACAATTTCGCCCCAAAGAATTTCTCCCTCTTTTGTTTTTCCAAGCCGGAAAGTTCGGAATATTACCCCTAAAATTTTGTTTTTCTTGACCTTTTAAAAACTTCCCAAAAACAGATTCGGGGACTGTTCCATCTTTTTTTGGGATCCCTGTTTTTATGAAGCATTTACTATTTTTGGGAACATATAATGAAATTTCCCCCCCCCCTTCCCATTAATTTTTCCCACATGGAAAAATTTTAAAACCCTTTGAATACTCCCAACTCGGAAATTCATACCCTGACTTTTTAAAATTTCCATACCAATTTTCATTTAAATTTGCAATGACAAAAATATTTTCCCAGCACATGTACCAAACGTAGTTATTAATCTTATTTTTTTGCACTTCAACTGTTAGCATAAAATCCATCTTATTTTTTTTTTTTCTGAAAATTTTTTCCTATTCATCTTTTTTTTTACAAAAATTTTTCTGAAATTTTTCATTACCAGGTTAACCCATGGGGTTTACTATTGAGATTTTTTAATTCATTTGCATAATTTCGTACAGTAGGCCCCCCACTTATACGGGGGTTGGGTTCCCAGGTTTGTCGCCGGGAAAGCAGACATCGGGGAAGGCGGGAACGCCATTTTTTCCATTTTTAAAAAAATGCTTTTTAAATGCTAGCCAGCAAGTTTACACTAAATTATTTTAAAGGTTAGTAATAAAAATGGGGATTAAAAAACACAAAGAAAAAATACATTCACGGTACATTCATTACTTCCCTTAAAAGTATTTGAATTTTAATGTAGGGAGGGGAGGGGAAAGTAGTACTTTTTTGTGGGAAAGTAAAGGGGTGCAGGTGGGGCCCGGGTATAGGTACCCTTGGCCCCCTGTTATACTTAATTTACGATTTTTTAAAACATCCCAGAGGGGGTAAAATTTCCCACATACAGTACACTCATTATTTCCCTTTAAAATTTATGTGTGTTTTTAATATGGAAGAGGGCGAGTAGTATTTATTTTTGGAAGTCAGTTTTATGTAGCCGTAGGTGTAGCCCCCCTGGGCAAAACCTGCCGGCTACCTACACTGTGGCCCAGACCCCTTATTTTAACATCGACTATACCTTGTTCACTAAATTTAATCATTTCAAAAAAATACCTTTAGATGCCATCATAAATGAATGGAAAAAGAAAGGGAATAATTCTTCCGAAAATTGTAAACAAAACCCAAAGTGGAGGAGTGGCTCCCCCAAACGCAAAATTTTCCTACATTTTTTTCCCTCTGAGGGCAAAGAGCAGAAAAAAACGTAATGTTGTCCCTCCACCCGGCTACCACACAGTTAAAAGTATTTTTATCAGAGAACTTAAAAATGCAAAAAATTCCCAGACAAAAGTTTTACCTAACTTCCCTTTAATTTTAGCAATTTTTTTATTATAATAAAGGGGGAAAAGCGCAAAACCTTTAGATTATACAGTTTCCTGGGGGGGGGGTTGTGGAAGGCTTTTCAGGCTTTTTTTTGGGGGAAACTGGGCACAAAACCCAAATTTCCCCTAAAAAAGCCCCTCACCAACATCAAAGTTAGCAATAGAAATAGGCATTAAAAACCCCAAAAAAAGGGGAAATACAACAGTAAAATTATTAAAATTTAAAAATATTAATTTAATGTGGAAGGCAAAAGTGGCAGGGTGTTTTTTTAAATAAAATCAGAAGGGCACACCTTTCACCCTTAAAAACTTGGCTTACGACTTCTCTTTTTATCACAGCAAACCCTTTAAAACGTCATCGTCAGTGAGAGCCAATAGTTAAGAAAGGGTAAATGAGAGAAAAGAGAATGGATACAGAGTTGAGCCAATGTAAAAACCAAAATGAACAGGAAAGGGGGCGATAAATTGGCAGGCAAAATTTAAATGTGTATTAATATGTGTGTATTTTTGGGTTCTTCCTTACGTTTTTTAGATTTTTTTGTAAAACATTTTACCTAAATATTTTTTTTTATTTTTATTTTTTTAAACCTCAAAATACAAATACTCTTTTATTGTGTACAAGTTGTACAAGTTAGTCCCAAAATTTAAACAAACGGGAAAACACACCATTTTTAGTGTAAAATAAAGTTAAAATAATATTATTTTTTATTATTATTATTATTATAAAAAAGTAAAAAAACCCACAAGGGTCGTGAATTGCTTTTATATGGGAGTAAAGGCATACAAAAAAGAATTTTTTTTCTACAGTTACCTCCAGTTTGACTAAAAGAAAACGTAATTTTTCCCGACACTACCAACACGGGTTGTTTGTAAACAAATCTTATATTTAAAAAATTTTTTTATTCTGTGGGTGTATGTATCGTGTTTATTGCTTTTGTAAGGGGTTTCATATATAATTTTGGGGGAAAATATCATAGATGGATTAATGAAAATCCCTTTTAAAAATAAGAAAAATAAAAAAATTTAGTGTGCCCAAGGTGATTATTGTGTAGTTTTGGCTTTGGGGGAGTGAGAGAGATTTAGGTTTTTAAATGTGAAACCTGCACCCCCAGCACAGTGTGTAAGTACAGGGGCCCCCCGGGTTTTTAACGATTTTTAATCCGTGAAAGAGGGCTCTTCTTTTATGCAAAAATAATGGGTTTGCAAATTTTAAAATTTTTCCCCATAAAAAATAAT
This sequence comes from Cherax quadricarinatus, assembly GCF_026875155.1. Classification (NCBI taxonomy): domain Eukaryota; kingdom Metazoa; phylum Arthropoda; class Malacostraca; order Decapoda; family Parastacidae; genus Cherax; species Cherax quadricarinatus. Next base: position 28,227 of record NW_026505102.1, read on the forward strand.
GGAAAAAAAATTTTAATCTTTGCAAGACCCCCAAAAAAGGAATAAAAAAAAAATTTTTTTTCCCACATAAAATTTTAAATTTTTTAATTTCACACAAACTAAAAAAAAGGAGCACAATTACATGCACTTACTTTTATTAAAGATCTGGTGATGTTTGGGATGGGATGGGAGGGGGGGGGGGAGAGCATTATCTTTAGGTTTAGAAGGGGAAATCCCCTTCCATTGGACTTGGGGTTTGAAGCCCTTTTTCTGGGGTTACTTCCTTCTTCTTTTATGCCTGGGGAAAGTTTCAGAGTCACGGGAAACCTCTGTGCACAAAAAATCGTCCATAGAGCTCTGTACCTCCCGTTTCTTCGGGACTTTCCAAAAGGGGCCCCAAAAACATTGTTTTTGGAAATAGTCAAAAGCACGGTTTTTGAAACAGTTTGTGTCAGGGGGGGTTTTTTCCCATCTATAAAGGGTTTTGCGTTCAAAAAACTCTGCCACTTTTTCCTTAATCTTTAAAGTGGGCACAATGGATTTCCAAACTGGCTTTAGGCATCTCGGGGTTTTGGCCAAAAACCCCTTAAAAAATCTTTTTTTAAATTTTCCCAATACTAATTTCCCCCTTTTTTAAACCACGGGGTTTTGGCACTAGAAGCTTTCTTGGGGCCCTTGGTCACTTATTTTCCAAAAAAACCCCAAAACCAAAAAAACACTGAAATTTTAAAATACGAAATTTTCCCGGTGTATGCTTGGATGTTACGCGGAGGCTGGCGGGTAAAAAAAAGGGAGGGCCCGGCACATGTGGGGAAACTTTTGGACGGTCTCGGACGAAAATCGGTATGGGGTTTTTTTAAATCGGTATGCGGGGAAAAAAATTTTTGCGATAAACGAAAATCGTTTGGGGGAAAAAATGCTATGCGATGCCATCGTTATGGGGGTCCCTGTTTTTGTTTTTTGGTACGGTAACTAAGTATAATTATCAGATTTAAAAAAATATCCCCAGAAAACTTTAAAAAATTTGGAAAAATTTTGGAAAAATTTCCCTAAATTTTAAGGGGAGGGCGGTCAGGGAGAATGTAAAAAAACCCGGGTGGGGGGCCCCGGGTATTTAAAAGGATTGCTTGCCTTTAAAAGCAAATTTTGGTCAAAATTTGACGTGCCGTATTAGCAGAACGCCAAAAAGGGGGGGCCCTATTTGTATACCCCTTTATTTCATTTTTTTATTTTTTCTAAACCCTAACTCTAACAATTTCCTAGTTTAAAGCCCTAGAAACCCCCCTCAACGGCCCTAGCAAAAAAACCCACATCCCCCGGGGATAAATAAACCCCCCACCCCTGGCATACAAAGTTTATTTCTATAAGGTTTTACAATGCTGAGTTTCCAAATTTTGGGTTATTGTTTGGTTTACATGTTTTTAAAATTGTGATTACAAAAGTGTTCCACTAGAACGTTAGCATGGGTAAGCATTTCGGGCATACTTAGTTTTATTTTAAATTGAAAAATATTACAAATTATGAGGAAAGTTGGTATTATGGAAAAGGGAAATAAAAACTAGTTTGTGGTTTAGCAATGTAAATTGCTTTTTTTTTGGCACATTTCATTTTTCAGTATTGGAGTATACGGGAAATTCATTTTTTTAAAGACTGAAAATTAATATTTCTTTTTTATGGTCAAATGTGTGAGTGGGTGTAAGTGTAAACCCCCCCCCGGGGGGTATTCTTTGTGTTAGTTAAAGGGGTGTACCCGGGGGAAAAGAAGATTTTTTCCCTAATGGTTGTTTTGAAGGTGATGAATGTTTTCTGCAGTTTAGGGGTTCTCGGGTAGGGTTTTTCCAGTTTTGGGGCCTTTTGACATACTTTAAATTTTTTGAAAGGTTTGTCGGAAAAGGGGAATGTCGTAGAGATGTTTGTGTCTGGTGTTTCCCTGGGGGTTCTGTCACAATTCTAGAAAGCATTTTAGGTCAAGGTTGAATTGGGTTTAAAGGGCCCCTGTAGATGTAGATTGCACATTTGTAAATGGGGATTGTACATGTCATTTGGGCCCCATAAAAGTTGTCCCATTTGTCAAGAAGGGGTACTGCATTACCCTTTTAGTGTTTATCCGCCAACAATTAATCCCAATTGCTTGGAAAACCCCTTTTCATTTCCAACACCCCCTTCTTGGAAAAATCCCAAAATAAAACAGGGAAACCCCCCTTTTTCCCTTTAATTATGTTGTTGCTTTTCTAAACCCCTTCCCTTAACTAAATCCTCACTTCAGGGTTTGGGCCTACATAAAGCCCCAGCACTGGGCAGATAATAGGATTGACCCAATTACCGTTATGATTTTGTCAACCCGGTAACAATATCCCCCCCCCGCCCCGGGGAAAGAAAAAACCCTCTGTCTCCTACTCCTGCCCTTTTAAGCGAAACCCCTACCCATGTACCTAACGGGGCTATCCCTGGTACCCTGGTCCCCCTGGAAAAAATAGTTCCGGGGTCAACGCCATCCCAGCCCGGTCTGTGGCCGGGCCCCCTTTGGTGGATCAGAGCCTGTTTCCAACCAGGCTGTTACTGCGGGCCTGCCGAAAACCCAACGTACGAGCCACAGCCCGGCTGCCCAGGAACCGACTTTAGGTGCTTGTCCGTGCCAGCTTGAAGATTCCCGGGGGTCTGTTGGTAACCCCCCTTATGTTTTGCGGGGAGGCAGTTAAAACAGTCTCGGGCCCCTGACACTTATTTTTATGGTTCTTAACGGCTGGTGACCCCCCTGCTTTTCTTTGGGGGGATTTTGCATGTCTGCCCAAGTTTTTTGCTTTCGAAAGTAAAGTGTTTTTCGTTTTCAAGTTCGGTATAGCCCCTTCTAGGATTTTTCCAGGTGTTTAAAATTTCATGTACTCTCCCCCCGGGTTTCCCCGGGGAAATTACAGGTTCGGAAAACCCTTCAAGGGGCCCCATTTAATTGGGGTTTGTTTTATCTCCGTTACGCGCCCCGTGAAGGTTTCTCTGTCCCATTTTCTAGGTCAGCAATTTACCTCCCTTAAAAAGGGTGTGTTAGGGGTGCAGAAATTTTTCCCACCCTTTGATAGAAAAAAGTGCCCTTTAAAAGAGTGTCACCCAGGGGCTTGGCCCCCCCTTTTTTAAAGGGTTTTTCCATTATCCTTTCCTGTCATTTTTCTAGAAAGATGCGATCGATAAATTTTTATGGCCCTTTGAAGGTGAGATCCCCGACATGTCACTCCCAGGTCTTTGACGTTGGTTTTTCGCTCTATTTTGTGGCCCAGAATTTTTTTTTGCTCTGATAAAAGTTTTAATTTCCTGTGTTTCCCTATTGAGTAATTAAAATTTTTAATCGTTGAACCATTTGTTTTCTGCACCCCAAATTTAAAAGATTTGGGTTGAGGCCCGCCTGGAGCCTTGCAGTGCCCTGCAGGGGGAAGCCCCCACTGTCATGCAGATTGGGGGTGTCCAAAAAAGGAAGACACGGTGCTGGGGCTGACATCTTGTCTATGTGGGTTTATGTAGGATGGGGAAAACAAGATGGGAGCGAGTACTGTCCCTTTTGGGGGAAACAGAGCTTTTCACCGTAGCTGCTGGGGCCCTTTATCTGTTGAGGGCTCCTCTGTGTTCTGTTAGTGGGGAAAATTTATAGATCCTTGGGCCCCGATTTTTCCCGTTATTCCTTTAGCATGCTTTTTGTGCGCTATTATGCCATGGTAAACTTGGGCGAAGGTTTTTGCAAAGTTTTGTATTTATTACTTTCTGCATTTTTTTTTGTCTTCTAGTGTTTTAGGACCTTGTCGTAGTGATCCAATAGTTGGACAGACGGGAAAGCGCCCGGGTTTTTAAACCCATGTTCCCCGGGGTTTGTGTAACTGATGGGTTTTTTGTGGGTGGGTCTTGTTCTTGGGAAATCTTTCAAAGTTTTTTATGGGGGGTTTAAATTTCTATCGGTCTTTTGGTTCTTTGCTTTTGCTTTACTCCCCCCTTTGTGGAGTGGGGTTAGGGTCTGTTTTTTTTGTAACTGTGGGAGACCCCGTGTCCTGTCCCTCTCCTTGGATGGTAAAGGCTCATGATAGGGGTTTTTTTGCAGTTCTTGATAAACCCGGGAAAATTTCCATGAGTCGGGCCCCGGGGGCAGAGTGCATGGGCTTTGTCTTTTTATCGCCGTTTAAAGGGCATTTGGCGTCAGAGAAAACTTTCAGATAGGTTGTTTTAAACCAAATTCTGGGGGCTCTCTCAAAAAAAAACCCATTTTGATCTTGGCTCTTTTCTGGTTAGTGGTTTGCAAAAAATTGACATTTTTGGGGAAATTGAGTAGCCCGCTTTTCCTTGCTGTCTCGGGGTGTGGACCCTCTTGTTTAATTTGGGGCCCCCAATTATGGCGTTGTTCTCGATTTGGTTTTGGCATAGGAGAAGAAAAAATTTGGGGTTTCTTTCGTTTCTTTTAGGGGCTTTTTTTCTTCCCGTGATTCCTGATTTCCATTAAGATTCCTTTAGCTTAAAATTCGATGGTTTTCTATTTCTTGACCCGTGTTTCCCTACGTTTTTAGATAGATTGACCTTTTTTTAGCCCCTCTGTTAATTTTTTTCCAAACGCCTGTAAAAAAGAGCGCCTGTCTTTTCTAAATTTTTAAAACTATCCCCCTTTTTCTTAGAGGAAAAAATCTTTTCATACATTGAGTGCCACCAGTTAATCTGTTTTTAGGATAAGTTTTGGGGGTTTTGTTGCTTAGTATAACTTCCCAGCTTTATTAAAAAAACGGTTAGGACTTGGTTTAAAATCGGTCCCACTTTGTTTTTTTTTTATTGAAGGGTTTAATTTGGTGAAAGCTCCCTCGTTGGGCTAATTCATTTTGTCGGTCTGGGGCTCTGCGCATACCTGGCTGAAAACCCCAATTTTGTTGGGGATCTGGTAATTTTTTTTGATATTGGGACATTTCTTATAAAATCATCATTTTTAGTGAAGATTAGGTCTGTGTATTCCCCCATTCTTTGTTGGCTCTTTTATTTGTGGTTTAAAAATTTAATTTTGTTTCCCCCGATTTAAAAGTCGTTTTGAGTGAGAGTTTTCATCAGAGTGCTCCCGGTGTTATTACTGCACAATATTTTTTGCTATATTCCTCCATTTTAGGTGTTAAGTTGAAATCCCTCAGGGCAAAAAATGTTGGGTTGCAGGAGCTGGGATTTTCCCGACAGTGGTCAATTTTTAACCCGCTGTTCCCGGAATTGCTGGGATGTTGCTCCGGAGGCTTTTAGACTACCCCAATGACTAGATTTTGGTTCCCCGACCTTTAATGCTAAAAAAATTCCCCTACATCATTTGAGGCCCTTAAGCAGTTCTGTGCAAAAAAGTGACTCTGCAATGTACAAAGGGCCAAACCCCCCCCCCCCTTTTGCCTGTTCATCTGTCACCTTTTGTATAGGTTGTTTAACCCGGGGGGAAACCCTATTTCCCTTGTTAAGTGATCCCTTTTTTGTGGGTCTCAGTGAAAGCTTTCGAACATTGCCTTTTGCCTTGCAAACAGTCTTTGGATTTAAAGGTAATTTGTTGTTTGTTTCTGGCTTTTGACCCTGTTTTTTGCCCAAAAAAAAAATGTCATGGGACTGGGGGTAAATTTTTTTGGTACTGGGGGGCGGGATTTTTTTTTTCCGGGGGATTAATTTTCTGTATCTGTTGGTTGGGAGTGGAGGCCATCGACCGTGGTTCCCTCCCGGGAAAGACTGGATTTGGTGTTAAATTTTTTGCCATTTTCCCGCCAGTTTTTTTTTCCTTTTCCCGGCACCCAAAAAACCTCTCCCTCTTGAGTGGCCCGGGCTACCCAGGTTTTTCCCCTGGCCTGGTGTTTTGTATCTTTTTTTTCCCCCTTTTGATGGGCCGGGGTTTTGCCTGGAATTTTAAATTATAGCCCCAGTCCCTTTCCCGTTTTCTGAAGAGGTACACATTTCAGGGTGAAAAAGCTTTCAGGAAGGGAGTTTGCATTTTTTCCCGTTGTATTGGGCACGGGGTTTTCTAGGGTGGTAATAGTTGCACGTCCCATTGTTTTTCCAGATTTCCCCTGTCTGCAGATACCCAAATGATAGTTTGTGCAAGGCTTGGGTTTTCCTTTGCCCCTTGGGGGTTTTCTGTGACTGTATTCCCCGTTGGTCATGTTTTCTGTCTTATTCCATCTTCCTAGCACCAAAAAATGGGGAGCTCCCACCAGTTGTTTTTTTTGGGAAATTCCTAATATTGCCCGTGGGTCCTTTTTGTTTGTTTTTTCCCGTTGTCCAGTGGAACCCCCGGTTAACGTATTTTTTAATTCCCGAAGTATGTTAGGTGCCAAATACTGACCGAATTTGTTCCCATAAAAGGAAAATTGTGAAAAAGAAATTGTCCTTTTAGACCCCCCAAAAAACACGTACAAAAACATTACATAAATAACTTACTTAAGTGGTCGCATTGGGAGGTGATCGTTATGCGGGGGGTCCAATGTATTTCTGTTTGCAAAATTGGTTTTATCTTATTTTGAAACACCCTTTTTTCCCCCCTACGGTCCCCGTCCCCTATGAGGCATTTATATGCTTCCTTCCCGCGTATAATTCCCCCCAAATACCCGGGACAAAATCTCCAGCTTCACCATTACTGTTAAAAGGGCAGCAAATCCAGCTTCACCATTTTCGTCTCCCCGGACGCATCTCCAAAATTACCATTACTGTCTCCCGGACAGCATCCCCCAGCTTTACCCTTTTCTGTCTTCCCGGACAGCAACCCCCCAAAAAGTTATTTTTTACCTTGGTGTCATTCGTCGTGACATTCCCCGTAGTCGACTCGATTCAAACGGTTTGAAAAGAGAAAAGGGATTTGATGTTTCCACAACAGTTTCCACAAACGTCTCTTTCTTTTATCGTTTCTTCCTTTCCACTCCCTTTTCTTGGGTCAATTTAAAATTCATTCCATGCTGTCCGCCACGGGCCAGGCTCCCCCTTTTTGACCCGGGGGGCTCAAAAAAAGGGAAAACTACTACGAATCCTCTTTTTTTTCCCCAGGCAATCGCGGGATCCTCCCTTTTTCGCTTCCCTCAATTCTTCCTTAAAACTGTGGTAAAAATTGGGTTGATGGAGGGCATTTGGGTTCGTCCAAGGAGGGTACATTAAAAAGTCCTCATGAGCTAAATACCGTCACCACTCCACCTTTATTTGAAAAATTTTGGGAACCCCAATTTGCCCTCTTTTTTCAATTTTGGCACAACACCCGTTAAAAATTTGGGGCATTAAATGTCGTTAATGGGGGGAAGTTCCATCTGCATTCCTTTTAACCCCCTTTAAAATGTCCAAACAGATCTACCTTTACTTTGGGAGTGCTCCAAAAATTTGTTTTATTTTTTTTGCCTTTTCAAAAATAACAAAAAAAAAAAAGATCTTTTTTTTTTTACATTTTCAAATGTAAAAAAAAAAAGCTCGTTTTTACATTTTTTCAAAAAGTTAAAAAAACGTTAGAACCCACGTTTGGGCAGTTTAAGGGTTTTTTTAAAATACCTTGGAAAAAAAATTTGTTGGGCCCCGGGGGCCCTTTTTTTGCTTCAGTTTGTTTGATAACCCTGTCCCTTGTGACATAATATTAGTTAATTTGAATTTGTCAGGAACGAAAAATTTTTAATTTCGGGGAAACTCATTTTTTCTTCCCGTGTTAAAAAAAGGGCAAAAAATAGTCTGTAAAAAAGGAAAAAAATTTTTCCGTTCATTTTCCGTCAGCTGGCCTTTGTTCTTAGTACACCAGCCAGGGTTTCTTCCCCACACAAACCAGCCGGGGTTTCCTTTTACCACACAAACCCCGCCAGGGTAATTCAACCCCCACAAAAACCCGCCGGGTTCTTCCCCCACACAAAACCGCCCGGGTACTTCCCCAACAAACCCGCCAGGGTACTTCCCCATTTCAAAACCCCCAGGTACTTCCCCCACCCAAAACCCGCCAGGGTACTTCCCACAAAACCCGCCAGGGTACTTCCCCACCAGCCAGCCCCGGGTACTTCCCCCCCCAGACCCGCCAGGGTACTTCCCCCCCAGACCCGCCAGGGTACTTCCCCCACAGACCAGCCGGGTACTTTCCCCCCACAGACCAGCCGGGGGACTTTCCCCAAAAACCCCCAACCCCCGGGTCTTCCCCCACAAAACAGCCAGGGTACTTCCCCACACAAAAACCCGCAGGGGGGGATTACCCACACAAACCCGCCAGGGTTTTTACCCACACCCAAACCCCGCCGGGTACTTCCCCACCAAAACAGCCGGGTACTTCCCACACAAAAACCCGGCCGGGGGTTTCTTCCCCACACCCAAACCGGCCCCGGGTACTTCCCACACAAAACCCGGCCCGGGTACTTCCCCCCAAAACCCGGCCCGGGTTTCTTCCCCACACAAAAGGCCAGGGGGGACTTTCCCCCACACAAACCGGCCAGGGGACTTCCCCCACAACCCCGGGCCAGGGTTTCTTCCCCACACAAAACCCGGCCCGGGTACTTCCCCCCACAAAACCCGGCCCGGGGGAATTCCCCCCACAAACCCGGCCCGGGTTTCTTCCCCCCACAAAAACCGGGGCCCGGGTACTTCCCCCCACAAAACCCGGGCCCGGGTACTTCCCCCCACACACGATTTAATTTGAAATGGATTGTGAGGGGGAATAGAATTATCAAAAAAATTTTTGCTTGGGCAGAATTGAAAATTGGGGTTTGGGGAAATATTCTGTTTGTGGGGGGTTTTTTGAAGGCCTGCCTAGCATTTGGGGAAAAAGGTTCTTCGGTGGGTTTCCCGCTTTCTTATTTTCCCTTTCACCCCAAAAAGAGTCTTCGTAAAGGTAAGGGGTGATGTTGCTATTGTTTTTTACTTGATTTTTCATTCTTGTCTGTATGTAAATCTGTATTTTAAACCCCCTTTTAGGGTCCAGGCCCCAAAAACTGAAGTCACGCACCATGTCCAAAAAATTTTTAAAAAAAAAAAAAATTTTTTTTTTTTTACAGAATTAAAGGCTTATTTTTGTGGAAAGGGAATTAAAAAAAAAAAAATTAGAATCTGATCGTACTTGCCGAAAAATTTCGTGCCAAAAAAGTTTATAGAAAATGATGTGGGGCCCCGGGAACATCGACGGAATTCCCAAACGCGTATTTAATTTTTTTTGATTGGTTTTTTGTTTTTTTTTTCTTTTCTTTTCCCAAAATTTTTTTTTTTCCTATAAAAATTTGGGGCCCGAGAGACCAATACTGTATATAATTGATATATATAAATCACTGTATTGAACACAATAAAACCCCACTAAAGTTTTTATCATATTATTGGTTTTTTCCCCTGTTTTTTATTACAATTTAAAAAATGCAAAATATTGTCTTTAAAACTAATGTTCTTTCTATTTTTTTAAAAATATTTAAAACAATGGGGCATGGTTTTAGGGAAATGCGGGAGCTTGTGGGAAATCCCTTTAAAAAGGCCCCCATGCACAGAGGCACCCTTTCATTCCTCCCCACATAAACCGGTTGGGCTTTGCGCTTTTTTTGCCGTCGTTTTTTTTTGGGGGCACGACAATGCATCTTTTTGAGCAAATTTTTTTTGGGGGTTGAAGGAAGCTGTATTATGAAATTTTTCACCTTTTTCCTCAACGCTTTTTGGGTTAAAGTGATGAATTCGAGGCCCCTGTTTTATTTTTTTGGGTTTTTACCTGGTACTTCTTATGAGTTGTTGACAACAAAAAAACAAAATTCACCTACCCGGGGGCTGTTACCCGGGCTTTATTTTTGGTTTCTTTATATGCTTTTTGCATTGAAAAGTCCCGAGATGGGAAAAAAAAGTTTCAAGTTTCCCCTTGTAACCCTTTTTAAAACAGTTAACAAAAAAAATCTGCATGTCTTTTTGTTTAAACCCAAGCGCTGTTTTTTGTATAATCAAAACACCTTTACACTGGTTTTCGAATTTCGTTTCATTAGTCCCTCGAACAAAATTTGCCACTGTTTTTGCTTTTATTACGGTGGAAAAAGGGTTTTCAACAAAGGACAACTCTTTGTCATGCCCCCGTAATGCCCTGAAGTAATTTGGGAGTGAAAAACCTGACGTCATCACCCCGAACACCCCGCATTTAGCCCCGGGCATATGTTTACGATTAGAACGCACTGTGCCAAAACCCCCTCTGTCTTTTTCCCCTCGCATGGGAAACACTGGGGTTTAAAGGGGGTTGTGTACAGTTATCGGTACGTAATGTATGGCCCTTTCCAAGATAAAAGGGGGCCCTAGGGTTTTTACTACGTCACCTGGGGATACCCAAAAAACAAACTTGGTTTCTTTCAATGTTTTACTTTCCCCTGTATTTCAAAAAAATATCCAAAAACCCGGGGCCCCTGTCACAATCACAGAGTTTCAAAACAAATTTTTTTACCAAAACGGGGGTTTCCCCTTTGGGTCGGTTATACTGCTTGAATGACATCTACCTTTGAACAAAATCAAAGACTCGTCAAAATTTCAAGATTCCTTTAATGGATAAAAGTTTATGCTGAACTTTTGTTTGAGATACATGAAAAAATTTCTATTTTTTATTTTCCCGTTCCCTTTTGTAAAGGCCCGGGTTTTTTCAGAGAAAAGGCAACATACGGAAAAGTAAGATAAACCCGTTCATGGTATTATTTCATGAAGGATGGGGTTGAAATTTGCCATCTTTTGGACCAGTTTTGCTTTTATATTTTTTGTAAAAAAGACGTGAGGCAAAAGCATTTTTTGTTGCAAAAAAACAAATTTCATTTCTCAACAGTCGTCTCTTTTCCCCCTGTGTGGGGTTTTTGTTTTGGTTTATAAGAACGTTTTTTTGCCATGGTGTACTGAAATATTATTTTCTTTTCCCCGGGAAATTTCATCAATGGGTGGTCAAAGGGGAAAAATTTTAAAGGGAAATTTCCGGGTTTATTGGGGCCCTGGTTCCAAGGGGGCAGGTAGGTAGGGAAATTCCCCTTTGGGTCATCAAAGTGGTGAGGGGTTTGGGGGAAAACCCCCCCCCCCCCCCCCCCCCCCCCCCCCCCCCCAAATTTGGGAAATTTTTCGGCCCTTTCCCATTACGGTTTTGTGGTGGAAAACTGGAAAATTAGGGGGTTGTCGGGCGGTTGTGGTTGGGGCCCGGGGTGGGGGGCTGACGCCCCCGCTTTGTCCTTGGAAAATGACGACGTCAGCAGCGTGGGTCCCCCCGTGGCACGGTTTAGGCACGGGTGGGGGGGGCACTACCCCCACAGCACCAAATAAAACCCTCCCTGATGCCTGTGGCCCCCTCCATGCCAAGTTTTAGCCACATTTTCCCCACTATCCTACCTAAAAAGGGTGGAGGGCCCCTGGGATGTTCTCCCGGGGTTTTACTCCCTTCCCCCGGGCACAGGGGGATTTTTTGGGGGGACATTTCCCCGGGCCCTGCGGCTGCGAACCCTACCGAGCTTCACTGGGTGAATATGTTTTCCCCACTATCACTAATTTGGGAATTTAAACGTCGAGCGCAATAAAATTTACAATCCAGTCAGAATCATGTCATTACTGAAGTCAGAGGCCCCGGCCCCTCGAAAATATTAGTTTTCTCTTTCGGTTTTGGAACACCCGACCGTGGAGTCAGAGGGCCCCCACCCGAGGGAAAGGTCGAGGATGTCGGGGTTTTTTGCACTATTATCGATATCCTGGGGCATTATTTTCGGCATAACTTATCAAAGCCGTAGGGAAATTTGTCTTTTTTCCCCTTTCCCCTCCCGTGTCCCGAAAAAATCAGGGGCAGGAAAAAGGAGGTCCCAACTTTTCCGGGGGGGGGGAGAGTGACTTGCGCGGGGGGCATAGTGAACAAGGGTGGGCTGAGCCGGCGTTTTCCCCCATTTTCTATGCAGGCGCCTAGATTTTTGTTTATGGGCACCCCCGGCGCAGACCCCTTCTCCCCCACATGTAGGCCCCCCGGAGCTTTGCGCTAAAATTTTACGGCGCTAAATTTTGGCATGATCTACGGGTTTGGGGCACTCTCCCTTTAAAAATTGATTGCGGGGGGGACCTGGAAAAGGGGGGAATTTTATAAAAAAAAAAAAATTTTTGTTAATATTTTGGATGTTTTGGAACGGGTTAATTGGATTTACGTTATTTCTTTGTGGGGGAAAAAGGTTTCCCAAATTTCGTGAAAATTTTTACTTTTTGGCCCTTTTCTGGAATGGATTAATCACGAAACTTGGGGGGTCCCCGTAAAATTTAAAAGTGGAAGAAAAAAGGTGTTCTGCTTTTCCGGGGTGTCTGCTTTGTAGCGGTAGCCCGGAACCAAACCTGCCCCTATAAGTTTGGGCCCCTACGTTTAAAGCTTAACTTAGTCAAAAAAATATTTTCCCCTTTTATCCATGCTGACGGTTTTTTTCTTTCAAATTATTTGGGAAAATGGTTTTATCTACCCCCTTTCAAAAAGTGGGGAGTCTTGGAGCTGTAACTAAACTAGGCTTACACTTAAAAATTTCCTAATGCATTACTGGGAAAGGAGCAAACTGAGGTCTCCTTTTTCTTTCCTTGATTTCCTTTTGTACTATTTTTCTTGCTGATTGAGTAAAATTCCCCCCCCCCCCCTGGGTTTTTTTTTTCAGTACACACTTGTCTCATCAGCATTGTAGATGAATGGTTCAGAGAACTGACAGGCTGATAAATTAGATACTTGAGTATAGTGGACCCTCGACCAATGATATTAATCTGTTCCAGAGAGCTTTAGGTGAATTTATCGTTAGTCGAATTAATTTTCCCCATAAGACATAATGGAAATCCAATAATCCATTCCAGACAGCCAAAAGTATTAAAAAAAAAATTTTCATGAAATATACATTTCCCTACAAAGAAAACAATGAGACATGCGCAATAACTACATAAATAAATGCTAAAATGACACTTACCTTATTTAAAGAGTATTGATGAGCGATGATACACTGTTTTTCTAGAACACACTGGGATTTTCAGAGTGATACATGAGTAAAGGCTTCACTTTGCAATCCCCACTAGCATTACAATGAAACACGAGTTAGCCTGTCTTTCATAGGCTTGTGTCCTGGGAGTGCCTTTTCTCCTGAGTAATGTAGGCCCTGTAGATGAATGTTCAGAGAACCAACATGTTGATAAATTAGACACATGTGCAACTCTTGGTGTATCTTTATTGAGGAAACGTTTCGCCACAGTGGCTTCATCAGTCCATACATAGGAGAGACTTGAAGAACAGGAGAGAATGAGGTGATCAGTCCCTCAACCTTGAGTCGATGTGTTCATGTCCATCAATCTTGAGTAGAATCTACTCAAGAATTCTACTCAAGATTGATGGACTGAACACATCGACTCAAGGTTGAGGGACTGATTACCTCATTCTCCTCCTGTTCTTCAAGTTTCTCCTATGTATGGACTGATGAAGCCACTGTGTGGCGAAACGTTTCCTCAATAAAGATACCCAAGAGTTGCACATGTGTCTAATTTATCAATGTAGGTCCTGTTTGGCATTTTCTTCCAGAACAGGTCTGTTTTGTCACAATTGAACACTTGTTGGGATTGGAATTTTTCAGATTCGCCATGTCTTATCACACTGTGTATGCCACTATGATTCTTAAATCTCTCAAACCAACCTTTGCTGGCCTTAAATTCACCAATATGAGCACTAGTTCCAGGCATTTTTTTCCTGTTTATCTGGGTGTTAGTCGAACTGGTGTGGGACACATCCTGGGGGACAAGATTAAGGACCCCAATGGAAATAAGTTACAGTCCTCAATGATGCACTGACTTTCTTGGATTATCCTGGGTGGCTAACCCTCTGGGTTAATTGTTTCTCAGTACAGTGGTCCCTCGTTTATATCGTCCTTATCTGTTCCTGGAAGTGGGACTATTATCGAAATAGATGATTTTCGAATCAATTTTCCCCATAAGAAATAATGTAAATACAATAATCTGTTCCTGACACTCAGAAGTATTAAACAAAAAAAATTTTTTACATGAAATATAGATATAGTACATAATACAATGGGACATGATGAATGAAACATTACAGCATAACACTTACCTTTATTGGCGATTCTTCTTAGTGTATGGAAGACTGGAGGAGGAGAGAGATTGGATTAGTTACTGTTTGGAGGGGAATCCCCTTCCATCAACACCTCAGGTACTACAAAGTCCTTTTCTGGGGTTACTTCTCTGTTCTTAATGCCACTAGGACCAGCTTGAGTCACCTAGAGTCCTGTCTCGCAAAAAAACTGTCCAGAGTGCTCTGTTTCTGGTGTCTCTTTAAAGCTTCCCTAAATGGGCCAAGACTCTGTCACTGTACAAGTTGCCGATATGGCTTGCAACATCCTTCTCCAGGGTGATGTTTCTCCATAAATCTTTCCATCCTACCCCACATTTCAAAAATCTCCTAATTTCTGAAAAAGGCACCTTCTTCCATCTCTCTTCCTTCTCCTCTGCAGCAAGATTCTGAGCTGCAATCTGTTGCTGTTCCTGCTGAAGCTCTTGCAGCTCCTCAGTGGTTAGCCTCTTCCCTGTGGTCCTTCACCAACTCTTCCACATCCTCCAAACTCACATACAACCCCATGGAACTCCCCAGTGCCACAATAGAGTTCACAACTGACATAGGCTCATCAGGGTAGCCACAAACCCTTCAAAATCCCTCTTGTGGACACAATCTGGCCACAATTTTCTCTAAGCAGAGTTCAAAGTCCTGGTAGTCACTCCCTCCCAAGTCTTACCTATAAGACTTATGCAATGGAGGATACTGAATGTTCTTTCCAAAATCTCTTTAGGATCAAGTGTTTGAGGTCACATACTAATAACACAGAAACATGGAATGTACTCTAGAATGAATAAAATTAGTCATTATGTATGTCACGAGGTGTTGTATTGTTGTTGGGTGTATAAGGGCCACTGAGAGTAGCTGCCCATAACGGTGGCGAAGCAGCAGCTGAGGCACGGTGTTTCTGTAGCCCTATATAACTCCAACAACATTGGAGGAGTTAGTAGAATTGCTGAATCACTGAAGAAGGCACCCTCTACCACCATCACAACCACTACCACTGTCTACCACCATCACTACCACCTTCTACCACTATTACAACTACTACCACCATAACTACCACCTTGTAGCACTATTACAACTGCTACCACCATAACTACCACCTTGTACCACTATTACAACTGCTACCACCATCACTACCACCTTCTACCACTATTACAACTGCTTACCACCTTCTACCACTATTACAACTGCTACCACTGTTGCAACTGCTACACCTTCTACCACTATTACAACTGCTACCACCTTCTACCACTATTACATCTGCTACCACCATCACTACCACATACCACTGTCACTACCACCCTATACCACCATCAACCACTATCATAACTGCTTCCACTCTACCACCACCACCCACCACCACACACTTCATAATTTTTCTACAAACTTTTTCTTAAATTATGTGTTTCTCACATTCTTTACCAAAGGGCTGGCACTATAAGGTTTCTTTTGGAGCCATGGTGACTTATTTAGCAGTTGTAAGCACTAAGCGAATGGAATATTATGAAATGTATCGTGTGAACTCGTGCGATCATCCTCACTCACTGATAAACAATGGCACATTGGCTGGGAATGGAGTGTGAGGCGGCTCGGGGCTGTGTGCACGTCCCAGACGAACGACAATTAGCGAGTCGATGGACCCCTTTGCAAGCCAGTGTTTTGGGAAAGAAATAACACGACAATTTTTTGAAAAGGGATGACTACGAGCCGGACTATTATCGAGGGCCACTGTAATTGTTTCTGTTAAGCCACACCCAAAAACCTTCTCTCCACTCAAGTAGTACAGCTGATGGGGGGGCAGCAGAGAAATGACGGTGGGGCAGCAGCAGAAGGGGCGGGGGGTGCAGAGCAAAGTACGGTGGGCAGCAGCAAAACTGGTGCAGCAGCAAAGTGACGGGGGGTGCAGCAGCAAAGTGCGGGGGCAGCACAGAAATGACGGGGGTGCAGCACAAAGCTGACGGTGGGCAGCAGCAGAAGGCGGTGGTGCAGCAGCAAAAGCGACGGTGGGGCAGAGCAGAGCTGACGGTGTGCAGCAGCAGAAGCTGCGGTGGTCAGCACAGAAGCGACGGGGGTGCAGCAGCAGCAGCCGACGGGGGTGCAGCCAGCAGCAGCTCGGGGGTGCACGCAGCAGCAGCTGAGGTGGGCGCAGCACAGCAGCTGACGGTGGTGCAGCAGCAGCTGATGGTGGGGCAGCAGCAAGCAGCTGACGGGGGGCAGCGCAGCACTGATGGGGTCAGCAGCATTTGGTGCAGCAGCTATGGGGTGGCAGCTATGGTGGGCGCACTGCGGGGGCGCAGCTACGGTGGGGCAGCAGCTGACGGGGGGCACAGCTGACGGGGGTGCGCACGACGGTGGTGCGCAGCTGACGGTGGGCAGCACTAGGTGGTTCAGATACGGGGTGCAGCGCACACACAGCTCGGTTTGGGGCGCAGCAGAGCTGACGGTGGGCAGCACAAGCTGACGGTGGTTTCAGCAGCAGCACTGACGGGGGGCAGAGCAGCAGCATGAGGTGCAGCAGGAGCTGATGGTGGTGCAGCAGCTGATGGGGGGTGCAGCAGCAGAGCGGACGGTGGTGCAGCAGCGCAGCTGACGGGGGTGCACAGAGCAGGGGCGGGGTGCAGCAGAGCACGACGGTGGTCAGCAGCAGCAGCTGAAAGGTGGGTGCAGCAGCAGCACTGACGGGGGTGCACAGGCAGCGACGTGGTGCAGCACAGCCTGACGGTGGGGCAGCAGCAGCAGCACTACGGTGGTGCAGCGCACAGCTGACGGGGGTGGGGAAGGGGCAGCACTGACGGTTTGGGGCAGCAGCAGCAGCTACGGGGGGGCGCAGCAGCAAACCCCGACGGTTGGTGCAGCAGCCACTGCGGTGGTGAAGCAGAGCAGGTGTGCAGCAGCACGCTGACGGGGGTGCAGCGCAGCAGCTACGGGGTGCAGCAGCAGCAGCATACGGTGGTGCCAGCGCAGCAGCTGCGGTGGTGCAAACAGGGAGCACGACGGGGTCAGCAGACAGCTGACGGTGGGCAGCACACAGCAGCTGACGGTGGGGCAAACACAGCAAGCTGACTGGTGCAGCAGCAGCAGTGAGGGGTGGGAGCAGCAGCTACGGTGGGGAAACGCACACTGACGGTGGGGCAGCACAGCTGACGGTGGTGCAGCGCAGTGACGGTGGTGCAGCAGCAGCTCGACGGTGGTGCAGAGCACGCGATGGTGGTGCACAGCTGCGGGGGTGCGCAGCTGACGGGGGAGCAGCACAACGCGGTGGAAGCAGCAGCTGCGGTGGGCAGCAGCAGCTATGGTGCACAGCGACGGTGCAGCACACGGTGGAGCGCAGCTGATGGGGGTGCAGCAGCTGACGGTGGGCGCAGCACTGACGGTGGAGCAGCAGCACTGAGGGTAGACACAGCAGCATGCGGTGGGCAGCAGGGAGCTGACGGTGGTGCAGCAGTACGGTGGGCAGCAGTGCGGTGTGCAGCACTACGGGGTCAGCAGCTACGGGGGTGCAGCGGATGGGGTTTCACCGATTTGGGGGTGCGCAGCTGACGGTGGGCAGCACAGCACTGACGGTGGTGCAGCAGCAGCAGCTACGGGGGGCGCAGCACAGCTAAAGGTGGGCAGCAGCAGCACTGACGGTGGTCAGCGCACAGCTGGCCCGGGGGGCAGCGCAGCACACTGAGGGGCAGCAGCACAGCGATGGTGGGTTGCAGCAGCTGATGGTGGTGCAGCAGCAGCGCTGAGGTGGGGCAGACAGCACTGACGGTGGGCACGCACAGCTGCGGGGTGCAGGGAGCAGAGGGGGGGCAGCAGCAGCACTGACGGTGGTGCGGGGCGCAGCTGACGGTGGGAAACACAGAGCTGACGGGGGTGCAGCAGCCATGACGGGGTGGGCAGCAGCAGCTGACGGGGGTGCAACAGCGCGCTGACGGTGGTGCACAGCAGTACGGTGGTGCAGCGCCGCAAACGACGGGGGTGCAGCACAACTGACGGTGGGGAGCAGCAGCATGACGGGGGGTGCACAGCACAGTGACGGGGGTGCAGCAGCACACTGACGGGTCAGCAGCACAGCTGACGGGGGTGCAGCACAGCAGCTGACGGTGGTGGGGAGCGCAGGCCCGCTGACGGGGGGCAGCAGCAGCAGCTGACGGTGGTGGCAGCCCTGACGGTGGGGCAGCAGTGCGGGGGTGCAGCGCAGCTATGGTGGTGCAGCACAGTGACGGTTGGGCAGCAGCATTTCGGTTGTGCGAGCAGCTGACGGGGGTCAGCAGCACTGACGGGGGGTGCAGAGCAGCTGACGGTGGTGCAGCCAGCCCTGAGGGTGGGGCAGCACAGCTGACGGTGGGGCAGCAGCAGAAACTGACGGGGAGCACACAGCAGCTGACGGTGGAGCAGCAGCAGAGCTACGGTGGGGGAGCAGCAGCAGCAGCTGACGGTGGGCACAGCGCAGCTGACGGTGGAGCACAGCACTGACGGTGGAGCAGCAGCAGCTGATGGTGAGCAGCACTCATGACGGGGCAAGCAGCCGGTGCAGCGCAGCTGGGGGTGCAGCAGCGCAGCTACGGTGGGGCAACAGCTGATGGTGGTGCAGCACTGATGGTGGGGCAACAGCTGACGGTGGTGCAGCAGCTGACGGTGGTGGGGAAGCAGCACGCTGATGGTGGTGTAGCAGCACAGCACTGACGGTGGGCAGCAGACTGACGGTGGTGCAGACAGCTGGGGGTGCAGCAGCAGCAGCTGACGGTAGCACAGCAACAGTGACGATGGGCACAGAGCGCTGACGGGGAGCAGCACAGCCTTCGGTGTGCAGCAGCAGCAGCTGACGGTTGCACGCAGCAGCTGACGGTGGTGCAGCAGCAGCAGCTGCGGGGGTGCGCACAGCACTGTGTGCACAGAAACACGACGGTGGTGCAGCAGCACACTGACGGGGGTGCGCGCACAGCTGACGGTTTGGTGCAGCAGCAGACGACGGTGGTGCAGCACTGACGGGTGCAGCACAGCAGTGACGGTGGTGCGCAGCAGCAGCTGACGGTGGGGCACCTGACGGGGGTGCAGCAGAGCACTGCGGTGGGCAGCAGAAGGGGCGGTGGTGGGAGCAGCACAACGGTGGTGCAGCAGCACAGCTGAGGGGTGCAGCAGCGATGGGGGTGCAGCACACAGGCCGGTGGTGCAGCACAGTGACTGGGGGGGGCAGCAGCAGCAGTGACGGGGGTGGTGCAGACAGCCGACGGTGGGGTACAGCAGCAGCTGACGGTGGTGGGGCAGCAGCACGCAGACGGTGGGTTTCAGCAGCACAGGATGGTGGTGCCAGCACACAGTGAGGGGCAGCGCACACTACGGGGGGTGCGCAGCGCAGTGGCGGTGGTGGGGCAGCAGCAGGATACGGTGGTGGGGCAGCAGCACAGCTGATGGGTGGTGCAGCAGCAGCGCTGAGGGGGGTGGAGCGCAGCAGCTTTATGGTGGTGCAGCAGCAGCAGAGCTGAGGGGTGAAACAGCAGTGAGGTGGTGCAGCCAGCACTGACGATTTGGGGAGCCAGCAGCTTTACGGGTGCGCAGAGCACTACGGGGGAGCAGCAGCATAGCTACGGTGGAAGCAGCAGCAGCCTGACGGGGGGGCACAGCAGTAGCTGACGGTGGAGCAGCAGCTGTCGGTGGAGCCTCGCAAACAGCTGTCGGTGGACCAGCACATGTCGGTGAGCGCGGCGGGGAGGGTGGCGCGCGGCGGGGAGAGCCCATACTTTGGGGGGTGCGGGGCGAGGCGTGGGGGTGGTGAAAGGAGGTTGGTGGGAAGAAAGGGAAATGGTAAAGGAGGTGGGGCAAAACTGCTTTCAGCACACCGGTGGTTTGCAAACAGCAACAGCTGGGGCGGGGGCAACACAGCCAAAACGACGGGGGCAGCGCAGCAGCTTGGTGGTGAGAGCAGGAGTGGGCAGCAGCAGCACTAGTGGGGCCCCAGCAGCGATGGTGGTCACAGAGCAGCTGAAGGGGGTCAGCAGCGCATTATGGGCACCAAGCAGCAGACAGGGGGCACACAGCAGCTACAGTGGGTGCAGCAGCACGGGGTGCACGTTTACGTGGGGTGGAGCAGCAGCTGACGGTGGGCACAGCAGCAGCCTGGGACGGTGGTGCAGCCGCACAGCGTGGGGGGGCAGCCAGCACAGCTAGGTGGTGCACAGCAGCACAGGGGGTTTGACTGGGTGGGCACAGCTACGGGGGGTGCAGCACAGCTGACGGGGGTGCAGCAGCACACTGACGGGGGTGCAGGCAGCAGCAGCTGACGGTGGTGCCAAAACAAAAGCAGGGGGGGACTGGGGGGCAGCAGCCAGCCCGGTTGCAGCGCAGCACTGAGGTGGTGCAGCAAAACGCAGCTGAGGTGGTGCAGCAGCAGCACTGAGGGGGGCCCAGCAGCTGACTTGGGAGCCAGCAGCACAGGGTAGACTGGGGTGGCAGCAGCGCGTTCGACGTGGGTTGCAGCGCAGCACTGACGGGGGCGAGCAGCACTGACGGTGGAGCAGCCAACTGACGGTTGGGGCAGCAGCAGCTGACGGGGGAAACGGCAGCAGCTGACGGTGGGCGCACACTGACGGTGTGCAGCAGCAACTGCGGGGGGGCACAGCACATGACGGTGGGCACAGCCCGCAGTGACGGGGGAGCGCAACGCTGCGGTGGGCAGCAGCACAGCGACGGTGGGCGCAGCAGCAGCTGACGGTGGGGGCAGCACAGCAGCTGACGGGGGGCGCCAGCACTGACGGGGGCAGCACAGCATGACGGGGGCGCAGCAGCAGCTGACGGTGGGCAGCGCCAGCTGACGGTGGGCAGCAGCAGCACTGACGGTGGAGCACAGCACATGACGGTGGGGCAGCGCAGCAGCTGACGGGGGAGCGCAGCCAATGACGGTGGGACAGCAGAGGCAGTGACGGTGGAGCAGCAAACAGCAGCTGACGGTGGAGCACGCAAAAACTACGGTGGAGCAGCAGCAGCACTGACGGTGGGAGCAGGCACAGTGACGGGGGAGCGCGCCAAGCTGACGGGGGAGCAGCAGAGCACGACGGGGAGCAGCGCAGCACGACGGTGGGGCAGCAGCAGCAGCTACGGTGGACACAGGGGAACACAGACTGGGAGAGCCAGCAGAGCTGACGGTGGAGCCCGCAGTTTACGGGGAGCCCGCAGTGACGGGGGAGCAGCAGCTGACGGTGGGCAGCAGCTGACCGGTGGAAGGGCACAGCTGACGGGGAGCAGCAGCCCCGACGTGGGAGCACAACTGACGGTGGGGAAAACAGGGACTACGGTGGGCCAAAACACTGAGGTGGAGCAGCCCGCGACGGTGGGAGCAGAACAGCGACGGTGGAGCGCACAGCAGGCTGACGGTGGGCAAACAGCAGCTGAGGTGGGCAGCAGCAGGGGCAGCGACGGGGGGGCCCGCAGCTGACGGTGGAGCAGCAGCACAGCAGTGGGGACAGTGGTGGGGCCCGAGCTGAGGTGGGCAAGCTGAGGGGGCAGCACGACGGTGGGGCAGCAGCGACGGGTGGAAGCAGGCAGCAGCACTGAATAGGGAGCAGCTGACGGTGGGGCAAGCAGCTGATGGGCACAAAACCCGATGGGCAGGCACTGCGGTGGGGCGCAGCAGCAGCTGAGGGGGCCCCGCAGCACGACGGTGGAAGCAGCAGCAGCTGGGTGGGAAAGCAGCAGGGGGCACCCTTACGGTGGGCAGCAAATCTGGGGAAAGGGGAGGGAAAAGGGGAGCACAGCAGCAGTGACGGGGGGAGCAGCAGCAGCAGCTGGGTGGAGCGAGGGCCCGCAGCTGAGGGGGGCACCCGCAGCACTGAGGTGGAGGCAGCAAAGGCAAACAAGCAGCATGGTGGAGCGCAGCAGGGGGCTCGGTGGGAGCAGCGCAGCTGAGGTGGGGCGCAGCACAATTTCGTGGAGCGCAGCAAGCTGACGGTGAGCAGCAGCAGCAGCGACGGTGGAGCAGCAGCAGCAGCTGACGGGGAGGAGCAAACACAGCGATGGGCGCAGCAGCAGCTGATGGGAGGGAAAACCAAAAACCCCCTGCGGGGGAGACAAGCGCTGACGGTGGAAGAGCACAGGGGCGGTGGAAACAAGCAGCAGCAGCTGAGGGGGGAGCAGCAGCTGACGGTGGAGGCAGCAGCGACGGTGGAGCACAAGGGGGCCTGACGTGGAGCAGCAGCCACTCGGGGGAGCAGCAGACGGTGGTGGAGCAGCAGCAGCGCGGGTGGGCAGCAGCGCGTGGGAGCACAGCAGCAGCTGACGGTGGGCACAGGCTGACGGTGGGAAACAGTACGGGGGGCGCGCTGACGGTGGGGCACAGCTGAGGTGGGCACAGCGAGGTGGGCGCAGCTGAGGGGCACAGCGACGGGGGGCAGCACTGACGGTGGGCACACTGAAAGGGGGCAGCAGCTGACGGGGGCAGCCAGCTGACGGTGGGCAGCAGGCAGCAGCTGACGGTGGGCAGCGCTGCGGGGGGCAGCAGCTGCGGGGGGTGCAGCAGCTGACGGGGGGCACAGCTGAGGTGTCAGCCGACGGGGGTGCACAGCGTACGGTGGGGCAGCACGACGGGGGGTGCAGCACTGACGGTGGTGGGAGCACTGACGGTGGTCAGCAGCTGACGGGGGGCAGCAGCTGGGTGGTGCAGCGCTGAGGGGGTGCAGGGAGCTGACGGTGGTGCACAAACTGACGGTGGTGCAGCACTGACGTGGGCCAGCTGACGGGGTCCAGCAGCAGGCTGACGGTGGTGCGCGCAGCGGGGGAGCAGCTGACGGGGTGCACAGCAGCAGGGGGGGCAGGACTGTGGTGCAGGCCCCTGACGGTGGGGGCAGCAGGGGAGCTGACGGGGGTGCAGCAGCACAGCTGCGGGGTGCAGCAGGCCACGGGGGTTTTAGCAGCAAACTGCGGGGTTTCAGCAGCAGCTGACGGTTTTGCAGCACAGCTGACGGTGGTGCCCGGAAACAGCTGAAAAGGTGGTGCAGCACAGCTCGGTGGGCCGCAGCTGACGGTGGTGCAGCAGCGCGACGGGGGTCAGGCATAGTTTTCACCCTGACGGGGGGCACAGAGCTGAGGTGGTGCCCCAGCACTAAAATGGTGCGCAGAGCTTTGGGGGAGCCGGAAGGGGGTTTCCCGCGACTGGTCCCCGCGGGGGAGCAGCCGAGGGGTGCGCCAGCGCCTGACGGGGGCAGCAGCAGACTGAGGTTGGGGGGAAAGTTTCCAGCTTTTCGTGAAAACCGTGAGGTCAGAGCAGAGCTCGGTGGGAGGGCAGACTTAGGTGGTCAACACAGCTACGGTGGGGCAGAGCAGTGAGGTGGAGAGAGAAAGTCTGCGGTGGACAATATATTTCAAAGTATTTTTTTACCAGTTTACCCAAAGGGTTGAAACCCCCCGGGGTTTCCCCTTTGTCCCTGGTGGCTTTTCGTCACAACACTAAAAGCAATGAAAA
>NW_026505103.1:0-34222 GCF_026875155.1 Cherax quadricarinatus
TGAAAGCCTTCCATCTCATATTAGAAAAAATTTTAGAGAGTACTTCTGAAGAAATGTTGAAATGATTAATTTTATGAGCCAAAATATTGATGAGAGTGATTGCCTCTTTACCAAGTATGAATTAGATAATGCATTAACCAAAGGTCGATCACCTGCTCCTGGAGAGGATGGTATAACCTATGATATTCTCAGAAACTCTAAGGCACGTGCCTGATAACCCTTTGTTGGCACTGTATAATCTCAGTTACATTGAGGGCGTTCTTCCTACTTCCTGGACTAATAGTCTCATTGTGCCTATCCCTAAGCCCCAACAGCCTGATACATTTAGGCCGATCTCCTTAACTAGTTGTCTTTGTAAAACTTTTGAAGAATGATGCTTAACAGACTGTACTACAGAATCAGACATCAACTTTCCCCCTACCTCTATGGGTTCATGAAAGGTAAAAGTGTGCAGAACTGTATTTCCACCTTTCTCACTGCACACACCTCTACTAGTTTTACCACTTTTCTTGATCTAAAATCTGCATTTGATATTGCGAACAGAACCGTTTATACTACATGAACTAGCCAAAATGATATTGGTGGTAGCTTACTCTGCTGGATAATAGGATACCTGTCAAATAGAGTATCCTCTGTCCTTTACCAAGGCTTCAGAGTGATTCTAAAGAAATGTCTTTAGGTACACCGCAGGGAGGAGTTCTTAGTCCCATGCTATTTAATATTCTGATTAATGCTCTCCTAAATGCTCTACCTGCCTCACCTAAACATATAGCTATAAGCTATGCTGATGATATCATGATCCATACAACAGGGCATAAGAAGATGAATACCATTCTTAATGAAGTTCAAGCAATTTGTAATCGACTAGGCCTCATAATATCTTTCTCTAAAACTAAGATATTAGCAAGCAAACGACATCCCCCACCCATCTATTTGCAGGGTGAAATCATTAGCTACGTTAAAACTTACAGATATCTTGGTGTAGATGTACCCTTTAACAAATCCACTATACCACAACTAAACAAGAAATGTAAAGCTAGGCTAAATGCTCTCAAAGCTGTTGCTGGCTACAATCCCAACTATGGTGCTAATGTGAGAATCGTGAGAATGATGTACATAGCCTATGTTAGGTCCTTAATTGATTATGCTGTTCCCATGACTTGGCGTCCACCAGGACGCTGACATGTCCCTAGGACAGCTCTCCATCGGGCTGCTAACGGAGTCACTGGCTTCTTGGACCTCTTGGGGAGGGTCGATGGTGCTCGTGCAAGCAGCAAATCCTTGGGCAACTTGCTGCTGTTTGCAATGGCTATCTACCGAGGAGAGACAGGCACCTAGCAACATCTGTTGTTGGGGCAATGGATGAATTCCCTACTATGTTGTTAACTACTCTTACTCTGTAATTTGTCTATGATTGTAATCATGTCATAACGTGTTTATCATTCATTACCTTTGAAACTTGTCATGATTGTGACCAGCTCTACCTGGAGCTCATTACCTTTGTAAATTCTCATGATTAATGTGTTTATGATTCATTACCTTTGCAATTATTCATGAGTGTGACCAGCTCAACCTGGAGCTCATTACCTTTGTAACTTGGTCATGATTATGACCAGATCTAGTTCATTACCTTTGTAACTTGCTCAGTTATCAAAACTTTGGAGTCCAGTCCCTGGACCAATTATGTACCTCTGTAATCTTTTGACTACCGCCCACAGGATGGGTATGGGGTGCATAATAAACATATTAAACTAAACTGTTCCCATGTTGATATTAGCTAGAGAAAGTTCTCTCCGACCCTTGGAGTTAATGCAAAATGAAGCTCTCAGGATTATTCTTGGCTGTCGCAGATCTACAAAAGTTCTTAACATGAGGAAGGAGCTTGGTATTTCTAGTATCAGTGATAGGATTGTTGAAATTAACACTGTACTCGGCATTAGAATGTTGAGAAACGAACCAGACACTGTCACAGTGAATCTTACCAAGTGTCTAGAGGTAAATACACACAGATCTAAATGGATTGTGAAAACGTGCAATTGCATTAAGTTTTATAACCTGCATGAACTGTATCACTGTAGGCAACAAGAGCATTTTCACCCCTCCATGGAAGATGTGTTCATTTTTATCACATTCATACAAGTCCCTCCAAGAAGCTCATTGCTAGTAATCCCTTCCTTAAATCTCTTGTTAGAGCAACTGCTCAAGATGAAATTTCTCACCTAGCTGGTAGTAACAAGTTATCACAAGTTATATACACTGATGGATCTAAACAGGAGTCTTCAGGTAGGGCTGCATCTGCTCTTGTTGCCACCTCCCTAGTTAAGAACGATAATAAATTTGTTGAGTTGATCAGGTTGATCAGGCGCTGATCCACCAGGAGGCCTGGTCACAGACCGGGCCGCGGGGGCGTTGACCCCCGAAACTCTCTCCAGGTAAACTCCAGGTAATAAGAATTAACAACTGGGCGTCTACACTGCAAACTGAATTGTTTGCAATCCTAATGGTGCTAAAGCTAACCTATGACACTGAGCTTGACTCTATCATCATTACTGATTCTATGTCATCATTGAAGGCTCTTGGCTCATATAATGACTCCAACAACATGCTCATTGGGGAAGCCGGTATAGATACTCAAAAATTAGGGACAAAGGAATTAATGTACAATTGCTATGGATCCCATCACACATTGGATTACTCCTTCATGATAAAGTTGATATGTTAGCCAAGAAGAGTATCCAGAAGGAGAATGTAGAATATAACTTTGGTATAACTGTGTCTAGCATTAGGAATAATATTAGGAGAGAAGTAAATAATGAAAATGATTGTTATAGGAATGCAGTTAGAAGCCTGAGTAGATCTATAACCCACTATGATAACATGAACGTAGATAAGTATGTTTATGGAGCAACTTGCAATGTGAACAGACTGACTGATGTTTGTAGTGGCCAGGCTTAGGCTTGGTTACAAGTACTTCTGGCAGTTTGGGAGACACACAGATGATGATCAAACTAAATGTAAATTATGTGATCAGGCATATGGTCACTCTCTTGAACACTATGTGCTTAATTGTCCACTTATTGAGGAATACAGAGACAGACAGTATAATAACCTATGTGACATGTCAAGATATCTTATTAATGAAAATAAGATACCAGATATACTAAGCAAATTTCCTAAATTTGCTTGTAACAGATAAGTGAACTATAGATATGTAGATATAAATCCATATGTATTCCTGTTAACCCTTTGGGGCCTAGTTCCTAGGCCTTTTGTGTATCCATATGCTCTCGCGCTACCGTCCACAGGATGGATATGGGGTGCACAATAAACTAGCCACTTCGGTGGCAAAATCTAAATCATGGGTAACCGAACCGGACAATATCATGAAGAAAACCTGTTTACCTCCAGATCTGCTCAGCTGATAACACACAAAGGCCCCGTCAGGACGTTGCCCAGAGATAACTGCCTCCACCAGTTACCCCGACAGTATTTACCCTCTATTATACCACAGTAAAAACCCTCTGATAACTTTGGTTTCACTGTGCACAAGTAAAAGATATGTGATTATCTTCACAAGACAAGTCAGACAAGTAAATGGTAAGAAAATAGGGGTAATACACGGTGTGGCAGGTGGGCACCGGCAACTTTAAAAGATTTATCAATTACATTTCTTGGGTATTTTAAATCATTACCTATTTCATAAATTTTGGATATTTCCTCATCTATGAACTCAGGACTACAAATTCGTAAAGCTCTCAGAAACATTGATGAGAAAACAGACAGTTTGACTCTATCTTGATGCGAGGAATAATAGTGGACATAGGAACAGTTATTAGTAGGTTTTCTGTAAATTTTAAATTTGAATTCATTATTACCCTTAATAATTAAAACATCTAGAAAAGGCAATGAGTTATTTTCTTCAAACTCAACAGTAAAGTTTATTGAATGGGCTAAGCTATTTAATTTTCCAAGGAAATGGTGTATATCTACATTTTTGGGCATAAGACACAAAATATCATCAACATATCTGAACCATTTAGCTCTATTAGGGAGGATTGTGTTAAGCAACCTTGTTTCAAAAAATTCCATGTATAGGTTTACTAAGAACAGGTGAAAGAGGATTTCCCATTGCCATACCAAACTTCTGAGTGTAAAATTTATCATTAAATACAAATTTTGCATCAACAATGCAAAGTTTAATAAGTTTAATGATAGTAGGAACTGGCAATGGTAAATCATAGTTAACGAGTTCTTCAGATAAGAAACTTAATAAATCATCAACAGGAACTTTCGTAAACAAGGAAGTAACATCAAAACTAACCATGTTAAAATCATTTAGGTCAGTCAAGGAGCTTAATTTATCAACCAAGTCTATGTTGTTTTTAACATTAAAGTTAGAAATTTTGCCAACAATAGGGCTCAAAATATCAACAAGCCATTTGGATAATTTATATGAAACTGACCTATGGAGCTAATAATTGGTCTGACTGGATTCCCTGGTTTGTGTGTTTTTATTAGTCCATACATGTAAGGCAAAGATGGATTAGTGGAAGTAAAATTGTTTGACTAATTCATCTTTGCCTTTCAGTAGAAGTTTTATTGTTTTATTGAAATTGCTGTTAACGGTTTCTAGGGGATTTTTCCTAAGTTTAGAATAGGTTTCAGTATCATCTAAGAGATTATTCATTTTTTCTTGGTAATTCATTTTCTTTCATAATTACTATTGCATTTATTTTGTCTGCTTTAGTAAGGCGCAAATTTTTATTGTTATTAAGTGTATCATAAGACTTAAAGAATCTTTGAGGGCAATTGGGAATGTTTGGTTTTAACATAGAGCTATATACCATTCCTTTACTAATATTAATTTCATCAGAGGATAAATCAGAAAATTTTTCAAAGTTACAAAAGGCTTTTGCAATTTCAACATTATTAAGTTTTTTTGAAGTTGCAAAACTTAAGCCAAAACCTAGAGCAGCAGTTGTATGTTTGTCTAAAATTTCATCTGATAAGTTAATTACAAAATTGTTATTAGCATGCTTTGTCCAACCACTATTTTCAATTAAAATGTCTAATTTTCTTTTTAGTTTGCTCTTGAGTTCATTACAAATTCTTCTGAGTTTATTATAGCAATGATCCCAACATACTGTGTTTCCATTCTGATGGAATGGCCTGATTAAAGAGTATTTTTTGTTCTCAATATTTTGAATGCTTCCTTCTCCTGTATTTTAGTTATTTCAATATGTTTCTGAAGAATAATTCTCATAAAATCATCAAAAGGACAATCTCTCATGTCAAGGAGTCTATGGGTAAAAAAAGACTTGGGCAGGACTTGTTCATTTAAACAATTTTTTAAGAAATTAAGTCGAATTTTTAACTTGTGGGACTTGATCAGTGCAGAAGAAAACTGTGAAACAAAAGATATATGATTAGGAAAGTTTATCGAGAACATTCTGAAGAGTCGTGTGGTATCCATTAATGCAATAAGATCACAGTAAACAGGTGATTTCAGAATATGCAAAACAACCACTTTGAAAGAATAGAGAAATTCCAAGCGCTTTCGTGACTACTCACATTATCAAGGAACTATGAAAGTAAAGCATCCAAGGAAGCTATATAAGGGGTCTGGTCGGCACCTCACTGCTCTATTTATTCATGTAAGAGATTTTAACCATCCAATTGATTTTCAAAAAGTTGAGAAAGTAGTATCAAGCAAGTCCATGGTCGACAGGAATATAATTGAATCTTGTTTCATAAAAAGCAGTTTTGACAATAATATGAATATTTCCTTTGGTTTATATAAATTAGATCCATTTATAATTAATAGAATTTGGGAAGAATTTAATAATACACTGGACAAATAATCTTTAAAATTTCTTATTTCTTGGGTAGAATAGTTTGTGGGGTGAGTTGTGCCAAGGACCTTTCCAAGTTGGCTCGCCGCGCGTCACGTGTTTAAACCGTTGTGGGATCTGATAGTGAGGTGCCGACCAGACCCCTTATATAGCTTCCTTGGATGCTTTAACTTTCATAGTTCCTTGATAATGTGAGTAGTCATGAAAGCGCTTGGAATTTCTCTATTCTTTTCAAAGTGGTTGTTTTTGCATATATATATATAATATATATATATATATATATATATATATATAAATATAATATATATAATATATATATATATATATATGCAATAAGATCACAGTAAACAGGTGATTTCAGAATATGCAAAACAACCACTCTGAAAGAATAGAGAAATTCCAAGCGCTTTCGTGACTACTCACATTGATAATGTGAGTAGTCACGAAAGCGCTTGGAATTTCTCTATTCTTTCAGAGTGGTTGTTTTGCATATATATATATATATACTTTCATGTTCCAGTGCCTCAGCATAGCCATCCAGAGGGGAAATGCTTGCTGCATACTTGGCTCGCGTCCAGCCTCAGAGGAGCTGGAGGAAATTCATGATCTTTGATACATTGTGCAATTGTATTCATGTTTATGTTTTTTTTCTGTAAATGTATTCTGTTTATTAATAAATGTTCACATAGAATATAAAATATATAGGGGGTGGTAGGAGAAGAAAATATTCAAACAGCTCCGGGGAGAACCTTGAGTTTTTCCTGAGGTACGTTTATTGTCTTCTCTGAGGATGAGGGTCCCCAGTCCAGCTATAGAGGTGGTACTTCCCTATATAATTTTTTCAATTATATATATATATAATATATATATATATATATATATATATATATAATATATATATATATATATATATATATATATATATATATACATATATACATATATATAATATATATAAATAATATATATATATATATATATATATATATATATATATATATATATATATATATATATATATATATATAATATATACATATATATATATATAAATATATTATATATATATATAAATATATATATATATATATATATATATATATATATATATATATATATATATATATATTATATATATATATATATATATATATATATGAGAAAGAGGAGGGGAATAACACTATCTTAGACTGCGAGAAGGTGTTTGATACCATATCCCACAAGATACTGGAACAAAAGCTTGAGGTGCAGGGAGACGTTACAGAGAACGTTTCTATCATAGCTGCACAAACTTTCTGGTTAGCTCCCTAACATTTCCTGTTAGCTGCCTAATGCTTTCTGAGTTGGCAGCTACGGCTGGCCACAACATCTCTGCTCTTCCAAATCACATTCAAATTCTTCTGAACATGATAATAAATACACATTACACGATACTATCCGCCATCCCCGTGCACTGCACAAAACTCCATGTTTACATTAGCAAAATTTACAATATTCACTGCACCATTTATCAAGTGTGCTGTCAACAGATGTTTATCGTTCTTCCCAGGGCAAAAATTATACGAAGTTTTGGCCATCTGCATTATACAAACGATATACCTTCACTATCTTCACAATAGCTGTCTCGGATGCTACATTAAGAGCAGTATATTCCTTGCTCGTTTTTCCAGTAACTGTGAAAAATTAGAGTGGCGTCATTAATACTGACACTTATTAGTAGTATAGTTTTCTACAGGGGGGTCCCTTCCGGTTTAGGGCCTTCCACTGGGCGAGGAACTTCCGGTTTAGGCCTTCTACAGGGAGGTCCCTTCGGTCTAGGACAGGGCTGGAGGGTCACCTTTTCACACCTAGGTGTTACTTCCGGTTTTGACCATGACCTCGCCCTCGAGGACTACCTCACCCTTGACCCCCCCAACCAATATCCCCCGCCACGGACCCCCCCCTTCGCGGACCCCGCGTCGCGCGCGCCCGCGCGCCCGCCCCGCCGCCCCTGCCCGCGCGCCCGCCCGCGCGCCCTTGCCCTTCGCGACCCCGCGCGCCCCGCCCGGCGCCGCCCGCGCGCCCGCCGCGCCTTATGCTGCCCTTCTGCAGCGCATCCGGATCGCCCCCCGAGCCTCGGAATTTTTTCGATTTTTTTCGAATTTTTTTTGGAATTTCATTTTATTGTGTCTCCATCTCTCGGGATCAAATTTTTGTAGTTTCACCCTCTCAC
Organism: Cherax quadricarinatus; assembly: GCF_026875155.1. NCBI lineage: Eukaryota > Metazoa > Arthropoda > Malacostraca > Decapoda > Parastacidae > Cherax > Cherax quadricarinatus. The sequence goes on from NW_026505103.1 coordinate 8,065, forward strand.
TTTCACCCCCATCCCAAATTTCTCGATATTACCAAGTTTTTGGATTCCCCCCTATGGGGGTTTCGAAAGTCTCCATCTCCTCGGATCCCCCTCCCACTTTCACCCCCCACCCCAAAAAATTTCTCGATAATACAAGGTTTTGGATTCCCCCCTATGGGGGTTTCGAAATCTTATGATCTCCTTGGATCAAGTTTTTTGGTTCCCCCTATGGGGGTTTTCGAAAGTCTCCATCTCCTCGGATCAAGTTTTTTGGATTCCCCCCTATGGGGTTTTCGAAATTCTCCATCTCCTTGGATCAAGGTTTTTTGGGTACCCCTCCTTTCACCCCAAATTTTCTCGACAATACCATGACTCCATCTCCTCGGATCGAGTTTTTTGGATTCCCCTATGGGGTTTCCGAATTCTCCATTCTCCTCGGATCAAATTTTCTCGACAATACAAGACTCCATCTTCCTCGGATCAAGTTTTTTGGATTCCCCCCTATGGGGTTTTCGAAATTCTCCTTGGATCAAATTTTTGGATTACCCCTCTCACTTTCACTCCCACCCCAAAATTTCTCGATAATACCAAGACTCCATCTCCTTGGATCAAGGTTTTTGGATTCCCCCCTCTGGGGGTAAGCATTCAAATGAACTCCCCCTATGGGGCATGCTTACTACAGGTCTAATGAAGGGTGTTTACTCGGCGGTCAGTGACGTCAGTATTCCTCTCATTAAGTTAAATGAACTAAAAGGTCCTATGCGCACACAGGTTGAATCTTGTCTACCTTTTACCCAAAACTCTCCAACCAACGCCTCACACATTTTTTTTTTTTTCCATCATAACCCCCCAAATTTTTCTCGTTTTAACCTTTTTAGTTCATTAGAGTTAATAAGGGGGACACTGCATCAGAAAGTCACACATCGCTTACATTCCACTTTCGTTAATTCATACTCACAATTTTACATATTACGAAGTTTAAAATACGCACTTTTACTTTGTACATCTTCAAAAACACTTTCATTAATCTTTGATTATCCAAAAATACCTTTATACATTTCCAAACAACACTGAAATACTCCAAAAACATATTCGAACACCCCAAATCACCTCTGAATACTCCCAGAACCACCTTTATAAGTACTCTTGCACATCATTTGAACACCTTCATAAGTACTTCATAATCATTTGTACACTTCAAAAAACACCTTTGAATACTCACATAAACCACCCTTGAACACCTTCAAAAAACCTTCAATGCACTCTCATAATCTTTTGAACACACTCAAAACACTTTGAATAACCTCAAAACCTTTGAAACACCTTCAAAACACCCTTGAACACTTCAAAAACAACCTTGAACACCTTCAAAAAACAACATTTGAACACACTCTAAAACACCTTTGAACACCTTTGAAACATTTCCAAAACACTATTTGAGTCACTCCCAAATAAGATTTTGGACATCTCTAATTTATCTGCACTTTCACCATTTCATTAATTTACAACTCATCCTCTGTCTCCAGACTAACCACTTATCACAAAAAACTAACTCAAAAAACACTTTACTTTGAAACACCCCCACAAACACTCTCATAATCATTGTACACCTCAAAAATACACCTTGAATACTCACCATAATCTCCTAGAACACCTCAAAACCTTTGAATAACCTCAAAAAAACTTTGAACACCTTCAAAAACACCTTGAACACCCTTGATCACCTTAAAAAAAACAACATTTGAACACCACTCAAAACGCCTTTGAACACCTTTGAACATTTCCAAACAACACTTGGAAACACTTCAAAAACACCATTTGAGTACTCCCAAATACACCACTGAATACTAAAACACCACTGAATACACTCCAATACCACCACAAAATACCACGAAAACACTCCAAAAAAACCACAATTTGAGTAATCCAATTACACCACTGAATACTACTAAAACACCCTGAATTCTAATCAAAACACCCTTCAACACTTCAAAACACCTTTGAACACCTTTGGAAACATTTCCAAAAAACACTAGTTGAGGACTCCCAATTACTCCAATGTTTCTACTAAACATCACCACGCTGAATTCATCACCTCCAAAACACCCTTTAAACACCTTCTAAAAACCTTTGAATTTCGTTTTTTAAAATAAATTTCATCACAACCCACTTATATCATCTTTTTTTCGGTAACTTCTAAATTTTTTTCGTCTACATAACCATCATCAATTACCAACAAATTTTACTCGTTTTTAAACTAATGTCATCACTTAACCAGATTTTCACAAAAAAAAAAATCTCTATGGACACCTAAACACAACGCACACACAACCCACAACACCCACAAATTTTTCTCGTTTTACCCTTTTAGTTTTCATTAAAGTTAATAAGGGGACACAGTACATCAGGAAAGTCACAAACAACAATCCACAACCATAATTTTTTTTCTCGTTTTACACTTTTTAGAATTCATTAAAGTTTTAAGGGGACACACTACATCAGGAAAAAAGGTCCAACAACAACCCACTTATAAACATTTTTCGGTATCTCTAGTTCGTCAACAAACACCACAAACACCCACTCCCACAACACCATGAACATTTCCAAACATATTTGAGTACTCCAATTCACCACTGATTACTACTAAAACACTGCTGAATTCAATCAAAACACCTTCAACACCTTCAAACACCCTTGAACACTTCAAAAATTCTTGAACACTTTCAAAAACTCCTGTGAACATTTTCCAATCAACACTGAAACAATCCAATTACACCACTGATTATACTAAAACACCCTGAAGTCAATCAAAACACCTTTACCACCTTCAAACACCCTTGAAACACACTCAAAAACACCCTTCACACCTTCAAATCACCTTTGTTCACCTTCAAAAACACCTTTGAAATACATTTCAAACACTCTCATAATCATTTGAACACATCAAATACCCTTTTGATTAACCTCAAAACACCTTTGAACACCTTCAAAACACCCTTGAACACCCTGATCACCTTCAATAAAAAACATTTGAACACACTCAAAAACACTGTGAAACCTTTGAACATCCAAACAAACACGGACACAATTCCTAAAACACCCTTTGAGTACTCCCATAATACACCACTGAATACTAAAACACCATTGAATCACTCAAAACACCACCATAAATCACCTATAAAACTAAGATCAACACCCACACCCACAAAACACCTTTGAACATTTCCAATCAACACTGAAACACTTCCAAAAAACCAATTTGAGTACTCCCAATTACACCACTGATTACTACTTAAAAACACCGCTGAATTCAATCATAACACCCTTCCAACACCTTCAAACACCCTTGAACACCACTCAAAACACCCTTCCTCACCTTCAAAACAACCTTGCTATGCACCTTCATAAAACATCTTTGAACACATTCTGAAACACTATCTTATAATCATTGAACCCATCAAAACACCTTTGAACATTTCCCAAAACACCTTTGAAACACTTCAAAACACCCTTGAACACCTTGATCACCTTTCAAAAAAAACATTTGACACACACTTCAAAAAAAACCTTTTGAACACCTTTGAACATTTCCAAACAACACTGAACCACTTCCAAACAACACCATTTGAGTACTCCCATATTACACCACTGATCTACTAAACACCTGAATCACGCAAAACACCACCTAAATCACCATAAATCTAAGATTAACACCCACATCCCACAACACCCACAACACAAACCCACAATTTTTTCTTCGTTTTTATCTAATTTTCATCAGAAGTCACAACACCCACAACCTCCCATTTTTTTTTCTCGTTTTAACCTTTTTTTCATTAAAGTATTAGGGGACACATACATCAGAAAAGTCACATCAAACAACCCACTAATAACGTTTTTCGGTAGCTCTAGTTCGACAACAACCACCACATCCACAACACCCACATCCCACATCCCTCACACACACACAGAACACACACACTCCACACCCGACCTAGCCAACCTACTTATCCTAACCTAGCTAAACCTACCTAACCTAGCTAACCTAACTTACCTAACCTAACCTTTACCTAACCTTTACCTAACTTACCTAACCTAACCTAACCTTTACCTAAACCTTTACCTACCTAATCTAACCTTGCCAACCATTAACCTAACCTAACCTAACCTATTCTTAACCTAACCCCAACCTAACCTAGCCGAACCTTCTAACGTAACCTTACATTTTATTGGAACATTCCATAAAATACATTAGAGTTACTCCAGAATTACTTAGAACGACTCCATTTTTGGATATTTTCCAAATTAGGTTTGAAAACTTTATCGTAAAATCGAAACATTATTTTTTGTTGGTAAACACACTCAATGGTAGAAATATTTACTCCGATTTCCGAATAGAAAACTTTCTCGCTCTGAGAGACTCATTGTGGGTCACCCTTCCCCCCCACAACCACTGGGTAATTGCGGTTCACACCCAAGGTAGATTTAACGATAATCATGATACCTGCGCCAACTCAGACCTGACAGACGCCATGAATGCGGGTAACATCCAAGGTAGAAAAATCATCTCTTTCCAGACCAACTGTCTATCCTAACCTAACCTAACCTAACCTTACCTAATTCCTAACCTATCTAACCTCATTACTAACGAACCTAACCTAACTCCATTCAATTAACCTCTATCCTTAACCTAACCTAGGCCCTAACTACCCAACCTAACTCCATCAAACACTCTATCCTATCCTAACCTAACTATCAAACCTAACCTAACTCCCATCAAACACTCGAATACTACCTAACTTACCTTCCTAACCTTACATAACCTACCGAACCTAATCCTAACTAATCCTAACCTATTTCCTAAACCTTGTCCTAACCTAACCTAAACCTATCCAACCTAACCTAACCTACTAACCTAAACGTATCCTAAGCTAACCTAACCTAACTATCTAACCTAACCTAACCTAAACTTATCCGAACCTAACTAACATAACCCTAAATTAACGACCTAAACTAACTTATCCTAAATCTAATCTAACCTATCCTAACCTAATTATCCTAACCTAACCTTACATTATCTAACCTAACCTAACACTAACCTAAAATAACCTAACATAACTTATCCTAACCTATCACTTTACTTTGAACACCTTCAAAACACTCTCATTACATCATTTGAGTCCCCCTTTTTCTCAATATCTTCTCATCACAACCTTTATCATCTCACTCCAGAACAACCCCAGATTACTTCGAACACTCTCATAAGCATTTGAGTACTCACATAACAACTTTTGAACATTTCCAAACACACTGAACACTATCTCAAAATATTTCATTTTGATACTCCCAAAATAGATTTGACAGCTCTAATTTATCTTACACTTACACATTTCGTTAAATTACATCTCATCCCCCCAAACTCCTCCCTCATTCTCCAGACTTTCAACATTAGCACAAAAAAGAAAACTAATCATACACTTATGGACATGTGGACATTACCATATCTAACACACTGACTAACTTTGACCAACTCAGAACACCAACTGATCTTCTTCAAAAAATGATCTGCACTCTTTGAACACCTTCAAAAAATAACACCATCAAAACCTCGAATTACTCCCAAAAAAACACTATGATTACTACCAAATCACCACTGAATACTACCAATCACCGTTCAAAATCACCAGAAAACTAATTTTAACATCACCATCTAACATCCTTTTTATAGGAAAATCCCCCTCAAATCAACTATAACAGAACTCCCTCCCATTTGGCGCTTAAAAAAAAAGCTTGTAACACAAACCTTAATACGCTAACACTTAGTCATGATCCACATCAACTGAAAACAATATATATACACGCACATAATAAAGACATCACCAACTACAATCACCCTTGTTCACTTACCTCAAATCACACTAATATCACAGAAAAACAATCAGTTTTATAAACATTCACACACACACACACACACGAAAAAAAATAATTTTTGTCATATCTAAGCGCACTCACCTCACTACCTCCAAACACCGATGTCTCACCTCACAGGACGACGAGCTCATCCTCCAGTGACGTCAACTTCCCATTGTGTTTACTTGTGGTTGGTAACATCACACCTTACCCCCTTGTTTCAACCTGTTGTTACCCTACTTTATCTAAGAGCATATATCCAAGGGACGATTACAGATTTTATGATCCCAACACCAAGATCTCAGAAAATCACACTTTTTTTATAATTATTCACACAAAAATAACGATCAACAATTCCTTATCATGTTTACCGTCATCTATCCAACACTAATCACCAAGCGATCACCAAAAAATCTAAGATCATGCATCTCAAAAAAAAACTACTATGAATCACTGAAAAACAATTATATTTTAAAACATTCGCACAAAAATTGACAACACAAAAAGACCCACAACACTTCCACCAACATCTATAACTTAACATGTGCACTATAACATTATCACTATCACAAAATAAAATAATCCACAGACACCCACATCTTATACATTTCAATTGACAAATTTAAGACATAGAGACATACACACCCAAATCTAAGACATTCACTCCAACTAAGACATACACTCACCCCTAAATCTTCCTTCCTTATTCATTCCGTATTTACACCTAGAGCTGTTTTATACCCCGACGGATCCACACGACGTAGGAGCCAGAGTATGTAGTGGTGGTGTTGGAGTGGTGATGGTTCCTCTGGCTTCCTTTCTACGTCGTGATGGATCCGTCGGGGTTAAAACAGCTCTAGTAGATATACGGAATGAATAGGAGGAAGTTTTTGGGGTGATGTGTATGTCTTAGTTGGAGGTGAATGTCTTAGATTTGGTGTGTATGTCTCATGTCTTAAATTTGCCAATTAGAAATTGTATAATATGTGGGTTGTCTGTGTATTATTTTTTTTTTTGTGATAGTGATCTGTTATAGTGCTCATGTTATGTTATAGATGTTGGTGTATGGTGTTGTGGTATTTTGTGTTATGTCTTATTTTTGTGCGAATGTTTTAAAAATAAGTGTTTTCAGTGATCATGGTAGTTTTGAGATGCTGATCTTAGATTTTTTGGTGATCTGGTGAATTAGTGTTGATTAGATGACGGCTGTAAACATGATATGGAATTGGTGATCGTGATTTTTGTTGTGAATAATTATAAAAAATGTGTGTTTTTCTGTGATCTAGGTGTTGGGGTATCATAAAATCTGGTATCGTTCTTGGATATAGTGTTCTTTCGATAATGTAGGGTACAACAGGTTGTGAACATGGGGGTGGGATTAGGTTGTGTGATGTTACCAACCACCAAGTAAACACAAAGGGAGTGTGGACGTCATGGAGGTGAGCTCGTCGTCTGTGAGGTGAGACATCGATGTGTTTTGGTGGTTAGTGAGGGGATGTGCGCTTAGATATTTTCATATATTAGTTTTTTTTCTTGTGTGGTGTGTGTGTGTGTGGGTGTGTGAAATGTTTATAAAATGATTGTTTTCTGTGATATTAGTGATTTTTGCAGGTAAGTGAACATGGGTGTTTTTAGTTGGTGATTGTCTTATATTATGTGTGTGTATAAAGATATGTTTTCAGTTGATGGTGATCATGTACTACGTGTTTGGTAATTAGGTTTGTGTTCATGACTTTTTTTATGCGCCAAATGGGGAGGGAGTCTTGGTTATAGTGATTTGAGGGGTTTTCTATAATAGGATGTTAGATGGTGATGTTAATCTTAGTTTTGGTGATGATTTTGACGGTGATTGGTAGTATTTCAGTGGTGATTTGGTAGTAATGAGTATGTGTTTTTTTGTAGTATTCGGAGGTGTTTGATGGTGTTTTTTTTGAAGGTGTTCAAATGATTGTGCTGAGCATTTTTTGAAGAAGACAGTGGTGTTCAGAGTTGGTTCAAAGTTAGTCAGTGTGTTAGATATGGTAATGTCTCCATGTCATAAGTGTATGAGTTAGTTTTTTTTTTTTTGTGCTAATGTTGTAACGGTCTGGGAGAATGAGGGGGAGGAGTTTGGGGGGATGAGATGTAATTTAATGAAATGTGTAAGTGTAGATAAATTAGAGCTGTCATTTCTTATTTGGGAGTAATCAAAATGATATTTTGGAAGTGCATCAGTGTTGTTTGGAAATGTCAAAAAAGTGTTTTGTGAGTACCAAATGCTTTATGAGAGTGTTCGAAGTAATCTTGGGGTTGTTCTGTAGTGAGATGATAAAGGTTGTGGATGAGCGATATTGAGAAAAGGGGGGTCTCAAATGATGTATGAGGTGTTTTGAAGGTGTTCAATGTAAAGTGAGCGGTTAGGATAAGTTAGGTTAGGTTATTTAGGTTAGTTGGTTGTTAAGGAAAAAGTTAGGTTAGGTTAGGAAAAATTTGGGTTTAGGTTTAGATGGGATTAGGTAGGTTAGTTAGGTTGGTTATTTAAGGTTAGGTTAGGTTAGTGATAAGGTTAGGTTAGGATAGGTTAGGTTAGGTTAGGTTCTTAGGATAAGGTTAGGTTTAGGTTAGGTTTGGGTTTAGGATAGGTGGTTAGGTTAGGACAGGTTAGGATAGGTTAGGTTAGTTAGGTTAGGTTCGGTAGGTTAGGTAAGGTTAGGTTGGGTTTAAGTTAGGTAGTATTCGAGGTGTTTTGATGGAGTTGGGTTAGGTTAGGATAGGTTAGGTTAGGTTAGGATAGAGGTGTTTGAGGGAAAGTTAGGTTGGGTTAGGTTAGGTTGTTGGTTAGGATAGAGGTGATATGGAGTTAGGTTGGGTTTCGGTTAGGTGATTAGTTAGGTTAGGAATAGGTTAGGTTAGGTTGTTAGGTTAGGATAGACAGTTGGTCGGGAAAGAGATGATTTTCTACCTTGGATTGTTACCCGAAATTTCATGGCGCCCTGTCTGTCCTGAGTTGCGCAGGTGTTCATGATTATTTTAAAAATCTACCTTGGGTGTGAACGCATTACCCAGTGGTGTTGGGGGGGAAGGGGGGACCCACAATGAGTCTCTCAGAGCGAGGAAGGTGTTTCTATTCGGAAATCGAGTAAATATTTCTACCATTGATGTGTTTACCCAAAAAGAAAATAATGTTCGATTTTACGATAAAGTTTTCAAAACTAATTTGGGAAAAAAATATCCAAAAATGGAGTCGTTCAAAGTAAAGAATTTCTGGAGTACTCTAATGTATTTTTTGGAAAGTGTTCCAATATATTTTAGGTTAGGTTAGGATAGGTTCGCTTAGGTTAGGTTGGGTGTTAGGTTAAGATAGGTTAGGTTAGGTTAGGTAATGGTTAGGCAAGGTTGATTGGTTAGGTAAAGGTTGGTAAAGGTTTTAGGTTAGGTTGGTTAAGTTAGGTAAAGGTTAGGTAAAGGGTTAGGTTAGTTAAGTTAGGTTTAGGCTAGGTTAGGTTACGGTTAGGCTAGGTTAGGATAAGTTAGGTTGAGCTAGTTAGGTTGTGTGTGTGGTGGTGTCTGTGTGTGTGTGGGATGTGGGATGTGGGTGTTCGTGAGGAGTGTGGGTTTGTTGTCGAACTAAGAGATACCGAAAAGACGTTATAGAGGGATTGTTTGATGTGGACTTTTTTGATGTAGTGTGTCCCCTTATTAACTTTAATGAACTAAAAGGGTTAAAACGAGAAAAAAAATATGGAGGTGTGGGTTGTTGCTGACTTTCTGATGAAATTAGAAAAACGAGTAAAATGTGGTGTTGTGTGTTGTGGGTGTTGTGGGATGTGGGTGTGATCTTAGTTTATGGTGATTTTTGGTGGTGTTTTGAGTGTATTCAGTGGTGTTTTTGTTTAGTATTCAGGGGTGTATTTGGGAGTACTCAATTGGTGTTTTTGGAAGTGTTTCAGTGTTGGTTTGGAAATGTTCAAAGTGTTCAAAGGTGTTTTGGAGTGTGTTCAAATGTTGTTTTTTGAAGGTGTTCAAGGGTGTTCAAGGTGTTTTGAAGGTGTTCAAAGGTGTTTTGGAAAATGTTCAAAGGGTGTTTTGAGTGTGTTCAAATGATTATGAGAGTGTTTTGAATGTGTTCAAAGATGTTTTTGAAGGTGATCAAAGGTGTTTTGAAGGTGATGAAGGGAGTTTTGAGGTGTGTTCAAGCGGTGTTTGAAGGTGTTGAAGGGTGTTGTGATTGAATTCAGCGTGTTTATTGTGTAATCAGTGGTGTAATTGGGAGTACTCAAATTGTGTTTTTTGCGAAGTGTTTCAGTGTTATTGGGAAATGTTCAAGGTGTTTTTGTGGGATTGTGGGTGTTGATCTTAGTTTTGGTGATTTTGTTGGATGTTTTGGAGTGTATTCAGTGGTTAGTTTTAGTATTCAGTGGTGTATTTGGAGTCTAAATGTGTTTATGGAAAGTGTTTCAGTGTTGTTTGGTAATGTTCAAAGGTGTTCAAAGGTGTTATTGACGTTGTTCAAATGTTGTTTTTTAGGAAGGTGATCAAGGCGTGTTCAAGGGTTGTTTTGAAGGTGTTCACGGTGTTTTTGAGGTTATTTCAAAGGTGGTTTGTGTGTGTTCAAATGAATTTTGGAGTGTTTGAAGTATACACAGGTGGTTTTTGAAGGTGATCAAAGGTGTTTGAAGGTGTTTTGAAGGGTGTTGTGAGTATGTTCAAGGGTGTTTGAAGGTGTTTGAAGGGTGTTTTGATTTGAAATTCAGCGGTGTTTTAGTAAGTAATCAGTGGTGTTATTGGGCGTGTGTTTCAGTGTTGTTGTTTGAGATATGTTCAAAGGTGTTTTTTGAAAAAGTGTTCAAGAGTGGTTCTTTGAAGGGTGTTCAAGGGTGCGTTTGAAGGTGTTGTTGAAGGTGTGTTTTGATTGAAATTCAGCTGTGTGTTGTAGTAGTATCAGTGGTGGTAACTGGGAAAGTACTCAAATAGTGTTTTTGGAAATGTCATGGGTGTTGTGTGATGTGGGTGTTGTGAGGTTGGGGTTGACGAACTAGAGATACAGAAAAAAAATGTTATAAGTGGGGTTGTGTTGGGACTTTTCTGAATGTAGTGTGTTCCCTATTAACTTTAAGAACTAAAAGGGTTAAAACGAGAAAAAAAATTTATGTGTTGTGGATGTTGTTGTTGTGACTCCTTCTGATGTGTACGGTGTCCCTTATTAACTTTAATGAACTAAAAGGGTTAAAAACGAGAAAAATTGTGGGTGTTGTGGGGTGTGTGTGCGTGTGTGTTAGGTGTCATAGAGATTTTTTTTTTGTGAAAATCTTGGTTACAGTGATGACATTAGTTAAAACGAGTAAAATTTGTTGGTAATTGATGAGGGTAGTGTGTCGAATTAGAGTTTACCGGGTAAAAAAGTTGAAATAAGTGGGTTGCGATGAAATTAGTTTAAAAACGATATTCCAAAGGTGTTTGAAGGTGTTTGAAGGGTGTTTTGATTGAATTCAGCGGTGTTTTTTTTAAGTAATCAGTGGTGTAATTGGGAGTACTCAAATAGTGTTTTTGGAAATGTTCAAAGGTGTTCAAAGGTGTTTTGAAGGTGTTGAAGGGTGTTTTGATTGAATTCACGGTTGTTTTAGTAGTATTCAGTGGTGTAATTGGAGTACTCAAATTGTGTTTTTTCGGAAGTGTTTCATGGTGATTTTTGGTGGTGTTTTGAGTGTATTCAGTGGTTTTTTAGTATTCAGTGGTGTATTTGGGAGGAGTACTCAAATGGTGTTTTTGGAAGGGTTTCAGTTGTTTGTTTTGGAAATTTCAATAGGTGTTCAAAGGTGGTTTTGAGTGTGTTTCAAATGTTGTTTTTGTTGAAGGTGATCAAGGGTGTTCAAGGGTGTTTTGAAGGTGTTCAAAAGGTGTTTTGAGGTTATTCAAAGGTGTTTTGAAGGTGTTCAAGGGTGTTTATGTGAGTATTCAAAGGTGTTTTTTGAAGGTGTACAAATGATTATGAGAGAGGTTTTTGGGGTGTTCAAAGTAAAAGTGTTTGAGTAGTTTTTGTGATAATGTTGTGAGGTCTGGAGATGAGGGATGAGTTGTAATTTAATGAAATGTGTAAGTGCAGATAAATTAGAGATGTCAAATCTTATTTGGGAGTACTCAAATAGTGTTTTGGATAATGTTTCAAACGGTGCTTCAAAGGTGTTTTGAGTGTGTCAATGTTGTTTTTGAAGGTTGTTTTCAAGGGTGTTTTGAAGGTGTTCAGGGTGTTTTTTGGAAGGTGTTCAAAGGTGTTTTGAGGTTATTTCAAGGTGTTTTGAGTGTGTTCAAATGATTATGAGAGTGTTTTAAGGTGTTTTGAAGGTGCTTTCAAGGGTTGTTTATGTGAGTATTCAAAGGACGATTTTTTGGAAGGTGTACAAATGATTATTGAGAGTACTTATGAGGTGTTCAAATGTATGTGCAAAGAGTGAGTATATAAAGAGTGTTCTGGGAGTATTCAGAGGTGATTTGGGGCGTGTTCGAATGATTTTTTTGGAGTATTTTCAGTGTTGTTTCGGAAATGTATATAAAGGTTTTTTGTGAGTATGCATTGGATTTATGAGAGTGTTTTGAAGATGTTCCAAAGTAAAAGTGCGTATTTAACTTCGTAATCTGTTAAATTGTGAGTAGAGAATTAACGAAAGTGGATGTAAGCGATGTGGTGACTTTCTGATGCATGTGTCCCCTTATTAACTTTAATGAACTAAAAGGGTTAAAACGAGAAAAATTGGGGGTTATGAGTGAAAATTGTGAGGTGTTGGTTGGAGTGTGGGTAAAAGGGTAGACAAGATTCAACCTGTGTGCGCGTGGTCCTTTTTAGTTCATTTAACTTAATGAGAGGAATACTGACGTCACTGACCGCCGAGTAAACACCCTTCATTAGACCTGTAGTAAGCATGCCCCATAGGGGGAGTTCATTTGAATGCTTACCCCCAGAGGGGGGAATCCAAAAACCTTGATCCAAGGAGATGGAGTCTTGGTATTATCGAGAAATTTTGGGGTGGGAGTGAAAGTGAGAGGGGTAATCCAAAAATTTGATCCAAGGAGAATTTCGAAAACCCCATAGGGGGGATCCCAAAAAACTTGATCCGAGGAGATGGAGTCATGGTATTGTCGAGAAAATTTGATCCGAGGAGATGGAGAATTTCGGAAACCCCATAGGGGGGATCCAAAAAACTCGATCCGAGGAGATGGAGTCATGGTATTGTCGAGAAAATTTGGGGTGAAAGGAGGGGTACCCAAAAAACCTTGATCCAAGGAGATGGAGAATTTCGAAAACCCCATAGGGGGGAATCCAAAAAAATTTGATCCGAGGAGATGGAGACTTTCGAAACCCCCATAGGGGGGAATCCAAAAAACTTGATCCAAGGAGATCATAAGAATTTCGAAAACCCCCATAGGGGGGAATCCAAAAACTTGTATTATCGAGAAATTTTTTGGGGTTGGGGGGTGAAAGTGGGAGGGGGATCCGAGGAGATGGAGACTTTCGAAACCCCCATAGGGGGGAATCCAAAAACTTGGTAATATCGAGAAATTTTGGGATGGGGGTGAAAGTGAGAGGGGGAACTTCAAAAATTTGATCCGAGGAGATGGAGAGCACAAGAAAATGAAATTCAAAAAAAATTCGAAAAAAAATGGGAAAAAATTCGAGGCGCGGGGGGCGATCCGGATGACGCTGCAGAAGGCGCAGCAGAAGGCGCGGGCGGGGCGCGCGGGGGTCGCGAAGGGCGGGCGGGGCGGCGGGCGGCGGGGCGGGCGGCGGCGGGCGCGCGGCGCGGCGCGACGGCGGGGTCGCGAAGGGGGGGGGGTCGTGGGCGGGGGTATTGGTTGGGGGGGTCAAGGGTGAGGTAGTCTCGAGGCGAGGTCATGGTCAAAACCGGAAGTAACACCTAGGTGTGAAAAGGTGACCCTCCAGCCGCTGGTCCTAGACCGGAAGGGACCTCCTGTAGAAGGCCTAAACCGGAAGTTCCTCGCCAGTGGAAGGCCCTAAACCGGAAGGGACCCCTGTAGAAAACTATACTATCTTATTACATGGTAAAAATGGTGTATGATGGTGTGATACTGCAGGCTTGACACTCTGTAACTGCCCCATGGGGTAATTAAGTCCCTAGTATGATGACATGGGTAATTATGGTAATTACATACAGATGAGGTTTATCTAGTTTTGACTAACATGAAAGAAAACGAAGTATTTTACATGGATATTATTTTTACACTTTTTTGTCCTAAAGGGGTTCTGGTGGCCTGGGGCTAGTGCTCTCGCTTCACACGCCGAGGGCCTGGGTTAGATTCCAAGCCAGAGTACAAAACATTGGCGCGTTTCTTTCCACATCAGTAAAATAGGTACCTGGGTGTCAGTCGACTGGTTGTGGGTTTCGCATTCGGGGACACTGACCAATTTGCCGACATCCGGAGCATAACAAGGGGCTTTCTAATAGTAGTATGTCATTGTTGTCAGCTAGGACTGTATACCATGTACATGTAAGTAAATAAAGTATTATTATATTATTATTATTATTCTCTATGCAAATGAAGACGGGGCAAAACATTGCTACATTTCCCCCTTTTTAAATGCATATCTTTAAACAAATAAAACCAACAATCAAAACTGCCACACCTGCCTTCACTATCTATGGGAGCTCGAGAAGGTGTCCCCCTAGCGCACTCAGCTCACACTGAGGTCCGGAGTTCGAATCTCGATACGGCTGCCCTGTTCACCCAACAGTGTAAAATGGGTACCTGGGTGTTAGCCGACTGGTGGTGGGTCGCATCCGGGGACAAAATTGACCTAATTTGCCCGAAATGTTCTGCATAACAAATGGCTTTCTATACATAGTATGTCATTGATGTCAGCTGGGCCCTGAAATCCTTGTACATGTACTTGTAGAAATAAAGATATGACAAGCAAGAGAGTCCCATCAGCCATGGCTGGATGAAAACTGGTTAAACCGCAACACTATCGAACCTGGCATCCTGGCTACGTCATCTGACATAGAATAACATCCTTCCAACGTTCCCCCCTCCCTGTCTTATCTGACGACTTTGCCACACAAAATGAAGTGACTTTGCCCCGATTCCTGACAAACCTTACCCAACCTAACCTAACTACTGAAATAGTCATGTCATTTTCTCGGACCGCGTAGGTCACTTAGCGTTCACCTTCACCTTTGATGAGTTACCTTTCGATATACCTTTGATGAGTTTGGAGAGTTTTTCTACTCCAGAAACCCGGGCCCTTGGGGCCCGGGGTCGTCTGGTACTTGCCTGATCAACCAGGCTGTTGCTGCTGGCAGCCCACCGGCCCCACATATCCATCAAAAAAATTATATACAACAATGAAAATAAAGATAACATTAACACAAAAACAAGAGCAAAAAACACATACATTATAAGTACTTATTACAGCAAGTTTAAGTAAGATGACACTGAAGGAAGAGTATGCATTAGCAGACATTGTTCTGTTAAGTATACCAACAAGTTTATACAATCATTTATATTATTTAGTGTGGGTGGGGAGGCTGCTCTTCAGCGGCTCATCTGAACTGTAATGCCTGCACACTTCCACCAAGATATCTGTTGGCTGAGCAATGGTGAATGTGTCTCCTTTAGATCACACTATGGTTGAAGAGCGGGGAAGGAGGATGGGAGGGGGTACAGCGCAAGAGGTGGTTGAAACCCGATCCTTCCTCGTGTGACCACGACACACACACACACACACATACACACACACACGTCTGTGGTCTTCTTTGCCCTTCCCCAATCTGCATGACTCTACATTTGGCGGGGTTAAATTCAAGGAGCCAGTTGCTGGACCAGGTGTCCAGGTCTCTCTGAAGTCCTGCCAAATCAAATGAAAATTAGGCAGGGCTTCATAAACACCTGGACAGGCGGGGACACCTGGTCCAGCAACTTGTTTCTCAAATTTAATCCTGCCAAATGCAAAGTCATGAAGATCGGGGAAGGGCAAAGAAGACCGCAGACAGAGTATAGGCTAAGTGTGCCAAAGACTGCAAACCTCGCTCAAGGAGAAAGATCTTGGGGTGATTATAACACCGAGCACGTCTCCGGAAGCACACATCAACCAGATATCAGCTGCAGCATATGTGCACCTGGCAAGCCTGAGAATAGCGTTCTGATACCTTAGTAAAAGAATCGTTCAAGACACTGTATATCATGTACGGCAGGCCCATACTGGAGTATGCAGCACCAGTTTGGAACCCACACCTGTCAAGCAAGTCAAGAAATTGAGAAGGTGCAAAGGTTTGGAACAAGGCTAGTTCCACAGCTAAGAGGAATGTCCTACGAAGAAAGGTTAAGGGAAATCGGCCTGACGACATTGGAAGACAGGAAGGTTAGAGGAGACATGATAACGACATACAAAACACTGTGTGGAATAGACAATGTGGACAGAGACAGGATGTTCCAGAGAGGGGACACAGAAACAATGGGTCACACTTGGAAGTTGAAGACTCAGATGAGTCAAAGGGATGTTAGGAAGTATTTCTTCAGTCACAGAGTAGTCAGGAAGTGGAATAGTCTATCAAGTGATGTAGTGGAGGCAGGAACCATACATAGCTTTAAAAGGAGGTATGATAAACCTCATGGAGCTGGGAGAGAGAGGACCCAGTAGCGTTCAGTGAAGAGACGGGGCCAGGAGCTGAGTCTCGACCCCTGCAACTATAATTAGGTGAGTGTACACATACACACACACACACACTGTCCTCGTGTAATCACGACACACACACACTGTCCTCGTGTAATCACGACACACACACACTGTCCTCGTGTAATCACGACACACACACACACACTGTCCTCGTGTAATCACGACACACACACACACACACACACACACACACACACACACACACACACACACACACTGTCCTCGTGAAATCACGACACACACACACTGTCCTCGTGTAATCACGACACACACTGTCCTCGTGTAATCACGACACACACACACTGTCCTCGTGTAATCACGAGACACACACACACACACTGTCCTCGTGTAATCACGACACACCACACTGTCCTCGTGTAATCACGACACACACACACACTGTCCTCGTGTAATCACACACACACACACTGTCCTCGTGTAATCACGACACACCACACACTGTCCTCGTGTAATCACGACACACACACACACTGTCCTCGTGTAATCACGACACACACACACTGTCCTCGTGTAATCACGACACACACACTGTCCTCGTGTAATCACGACACACACACACACACACACACACACACACACACACACAACACTGTCCTCGTGTAACCACGACACACACACACTGTCCTCGTGTAACCACGACACACAACACCGTCCTCGCTAACCACGACACACACACACTGTCCTCGTGTAATCACAGACACACACTGTCCTCGTGTAACCACGACACACACACTGTCCTCGTGTAACCACGACACACACACTGTCCTCGTGTAACCACGACACACACACTGTCCTCGTGTAACCACGACACACACACTGTCCTCGTGTAACCACGAGACACACACTGTCCTCGTGTAACTCTTGCAGAGCAGTTTGGATATTCAAGTGATGAATAAAAATTCATCAGACATTCCAGCACCTCGGTCCCTGTACTCTTCAATTTCCATTTTGAAAATATTACAGCTGTTTGTATTTGAAAGTTTTTCCCCCGTATGTTATTTAAATTTTTCATGTTTGATGTTGCCCTTGATTATAATGTTTCCTGGGAACGTGTCTACTAATGTTTACCAAACTCCACCACCAGATGAACTGGAACAACTCTCTTTACGCTTTTATGCTTCCATTTTTTTCTTTATTTCTACGCCAGATTCGTTTTATGCATCTCATAATTGTTCAGATGTTCAAGTTAGCGCTATGGAATTTTTGTTTGAAAAAATATAATAGAACAAACAATGGATTTCTATTCCAAGTCCCTCATTCGCTTCCTTCTGTTCCTGGTCTCCAGGTCAAATGTTTCATTCCTGACATTCCAAGATTCAGAATTCCATGCGGACAATGTCGATATTCCGCCTCAGTTCAACAAGATGACATACCTGAATACCAGCTCTGATTTGTCAGATTTCCCCAGTGATAAGGAAGAAACTAACTTTGTGCACCCTTTAAAACTTGGTGACAAGAAAGCACCATCAGCCTCACTTCCCGCTGATGTGACACAAAGACCTGACCGATTAGGTTGGGGCTTTGGGCTTAAGCGGGTTTAGGAGACTTGGACCTGCCTCGCAGGGGCCAGTAGGCCTGTTGCAGTGTTCCGTCCTTTCTTATATTCTTATGTTCCTATATCCAATCACTACTGAGGAAACGTATCGCCAGCTTGGCGAAACGCTTCATCAATAAATATTGCAAAATGTTGCACAAGTGTCTTTTCAATTTGTCGGTTTTCTAAACCTTTTGCACCACATATTTCCTATGGGTTTAGCGCTTCCCCATGATTATAATAATTAAAATACCCACACAGTGTATGGTGTAGGAGGTAGTTACTGAAAGCAGTGAAGAGTTTTTACGAGGATAGTGAGGCTCAAGTTGGGAGTATGTAGGAAAGAGGGAAATTATTTCCCAGTAAAGTAGGCCTTAGACAAGGATGTGTGATGTCACCGTGGTTGTTTAATATATTTATAATGGGGTTGTAAGAGAAGTAATGCGAGGGTCTTGGCAAGAGGCGTGGAGTTAAAAGATAAAGAATCACACACAAAGTGGGAGTTGTCACAGCTGCTCTTTTGCTGATGACACTGTGCTCTTGGGAGATCTGAAGAGAAGTTGCAGAGATTGGTGGATGAATTTGGTAGGGTGTGCAAAAGAAAAAAATTAAAGGGGAATACAGGAAAGAGTAAGGTTATGAGGATAACAAAAAGATTAGGTGAGAAAAGATTGAATATCAGATTTGGAGGGGGAGAGTATAGGAGGTGAAGTATTCAGATATTGGGAGGGACGTGTCAGCGGTGGGTCTATGAAGATAGATGAATCATAGAATTGATGAGGGAAAAAAAAGTGAGTGGTGCACTTAGGGTCTGTGGAGACAAAGAACTTTGTCCTTGGAGGCAAAGAGGGGAATGTATGAGAGTATAGTTTACCAACGCTCTTTTGGGTGTGAAGCATGGTGATGAATTTTGCAGCGAGAGAAGGCTGGAGGCAGTGGAGATGTCATTCTGAGGGCAATGTGTGGGTGAAATATAATGCAGAGAATTCGTAGTTTGGAAGTTGGGAGGAGGTGCGGGATTACCAAAACTGTTGTCCAGAGGGCTGAGGAGGGGTTGTTGAGGTGGTTCGGACATGTGGAAGAATGGAGCGAAACAGAATAACTTCAAGAGTGTATCAGTCTGTAGTGGAAGGAAGGCGGGGTGGGGGTCGGCCTGGGAAAAGGGTTGGAGGGAGGGTTAAAGGAGGTTTTGTGTGCAAAGGGGCTTGGACTTCCAGCAGGCATGCGTGAGCGGTTGATAGGAGTGAATGGAGACAAATGGTTTTTAATACTTGACGTGCTGTTGGAGTGTGAGCAAAGTAACATTTATGAAGGGGTTTCGGGGAAAAACCGGCAGGCCGGACTTGAGTCCTGGAGATGGAAGTACTGTGCCTGCACTCTGAAGGAGGGGTGTTAATGTTTTGCAGTTTAAAAACTGTAGTGTAAAGCACCCTTCTGGCAAACAGTGATGGAGTGAATGATGGTGAAAGTTTTTCCTTTTTCGGGCCACCCTGCCTTGGTGGGAATCGGCCAGTGTGATAATAAAAAAAATAAAAACACCACACAGGTAATATGTACACGAGTGGGTGTATGTGGTGTGATTTAGACTCGCCTAACATGTGCCAGTTAGTATATTGCAGTGTTCCTTCCAGTGTTATGCAATTACTGGCCTACCCCGGTTAGGTTTTCCTGAAGACTGTTGATCTTTACTTCCCCCACCATTACACTGACTAACCCAACTCTTAACAAACTCTGCTGAATGTGTTATGTACTGGCTGAAATATCAAGTTTGTATTTTAATTAACCAGACAATGAGTTTTTATTACATAAAACATCGTTAAGCACACTTTACGTCACTGTGATTTATGTTCGATCTGAAATAAGTACACAAAATCCATGTTAGTTTTTTTTAGTGAATAAATTTCACAGCTGTAACCAAATTTCAAGAGTTCTACTCTTGCAACTTGGTCAGAAGCTGCACTTGTAGTTAAATTTTGATTGAAGTAAATGGGCACATTTGCAACAAATGTCTCGTTCATCAACTTGTGTCAGTAAAGGGCCCGAGTGGTTGAGGGGAGAGGACGTGTGGGTTGAGTGAAGTCCTAGGGCCCTTTTATATCAGAACGGGTTATCTCACCCGACTTATAAACTCATCATGCAACAAAAATCGTTGGAGCGCAGCTGAATTGCTGCTGGAACTCTTATGTGTGAACTGTGACTAGTGATATACCTAGTGAAACACAAACATGTTGATTTGAAGGGCTGTAGGGGGCTACACCTTCACTCCACCTCGCCTCTCTCCCCTCCTTCCTCGATTTGGAACTCAGCCCCTTCGCCTCTAATTTACTTATGGTCTAGAGGCGGTTTTTTCCCAACCACATAAATCTTGAGTGCCCGTGTCAGTTCTCTGTCCCGCACCCCACTCATCTTACGACTTATGTCTCCTGTGGTGCCTACCTGCCTGCTACAAGCAAATATCCAAGTGGGTTGACAGGGGCTTAGCTAGCACATACAAGCAAGCTTGAAAGCAGCACTCCAAGCTAGCCAGGACAAGCTAAGGCAGCCTGCAGTATTCAGCTCCTGTCCGCCAGCAATGTCTACGTATACGTTCTACAGTGCTGCTGGCATACCAGTGTTTCCTGTAGTGGCTTAGTTAAGAACAATTTAACGAGCATTGCAGTGCTAATTTTTTAAGTGGGACATGCCAGAGGTTCACCTATAAACACAGTAAGTTTGTGCTAAGTATTCACCACAGAGTGAACATTCGTCTGTCATAACGTGTGCTAGAAGTGTTAAGTGCTGAGGTTTGTTGTAACTATTTGCACGAGTGGATTTCACTGACTTAGGACATTGTGCTACCATCAGTACCTACTGAGGCTTAAAATGAGTGAGAATGTCTGGCCTGCTGGGTGACCTTGAAAATGGCACTATAAGACCCGCATGCCACTTACACCCATACTGCGTGTGTCTAGTGAGGTGAATGTCCCTTCCTCGACTTTCCTATTCACCGGTATCCCTTAACTCGTCGCCATTATCTACATATGGGATAAGGGCGATTTTAGCCGATCCAGGATAAACAGCGCTCCAAGCCAGCCAGTGAAGGCCAAGTTACATGCAGTTACATCTGTTCTGAATCCCAGAATGCCTTTGTTAACGTTCTACAGTGTTCCGGCCGTACCTTCGGATTTGTGAGAACTCTTGTGTGTGAGTTTGACTAGGGATATACCTAGTGAAACACTGGAATTAGTTTTCCGTTTTGAAAGGCTAGTACCTGGTAACTCCTTTGGAGACGGCTTTTTAACTGTAACAAGCCAGAGGTTCATCTATAAACATATTAAGTTTGTGCTGATTTGTTTGTCCACAGTGAAAATTTGTCTGTCATTCCTAGACACGTGTGCTAGCTGTGTTAAGTGCTGTGGGTTTGGAGTAAATTAAACGAGTAGTGCAATATTGGTAACTCTCGAGACGACTCTGGCCCCGTGATGACCTTGAAAATCGCACTGCGACCCCGCATGCCACTACACCCATATTGCCTATGTCCTAGCCAGGTGAATATCCCTTCCTTGTCCCTTCTATTCACCGTATCCTTTAGAACATAAAACATAAGAAAGGAGGAACACTGCAGGAGGCCTGCTGGCCCATACTAGGCAGGTCCTTTACAATTCATCCCACTAACAAAACATTTGCCCAACCCAATTTTCAATGCCACCCAAGAAATAAGCTCTGATGTGAAAGTCCCACTCAAATCCAACCCCTCCACTCATGTACTTATCCAACCTAGATTTGAAACTACCCAAAGTCCCAGCCTCAATAACCCAACTAGGTAGACTGTTCCACTCATCAACTACCCTATTTCCAAACCAATACTTTCCTATGTCCTTTCTAAATCTAAACTTATCTAATTTAAATCCATTACTGCGGGTTCTCTCTTGGAGAGACATCCTCAAGACCTTATTAATATCCCCTTTATTAATACCTATCTTCCACTTATACACTTCGATTAGGTCTCCCCTCATTCTTCGTCTAACAAGTGAATGTAACTTAAGAGTCTTCAATCTTTCTTCATAAGGAAGATTTCTAATGCTATGTATTAATTTAGTCATCCTACGCTGAATGTTTTCTGACGAATTTATGTCCATTTTGTAATATGGAGACCAGAACTGAGCTGCATAATCTAGGTGAGGCCTTACTAATGATGTATAAAGCTGCAGTATGACCTCTGGACTTCTGTTGCTTACACTTCTTGATATAAATCCCAGTAATCTATTTGCCTTATTACGTACGCTTAGGCATTGCTGTCTTGGTTTAAGATTGCTGCTCACCATAACCCCCAAGTCCTTTTCGCAATCTCTATGGCTAAGTTCTACATCATTTAACTTATAAGTACTAAGGGTTATGGGCACTCCCAAGCTTCAGAACCTTGCATTTATCTACATTGAACTGCATCTGCCACTTTTCTGACCAAGAATAGATTTTTGTTTAAATCCTCCTGAAGTTCCATAACATCTACGTTTGAATCAATTATCCTACTTATCTTTGTGTCATCGGCGAATTGCTCATATCACTAGTAATTCCCTCATCAAGATCATTGATATATATATAAACAACAATGGGCCCAAGACTGATCCCTGTGGAACACCACTTGTTACAGATCCCCACTCGGATTTAAAAACCCCATTTATGGACACTCTGCTTCCTGTCAGTGAGCCATGACTCGATTCACGAGAGCACTTTTTCCCCAATGCCATGAGCTGCCACTTTCTTCAACAGTCTATGGTGCGGAACTCTATCAAAAGCCTTACTAAAATCTAAGTAAATAATATCAAATTCTTTTATTGTGGTCAACAGCCTCAAAAGCTTTACGGAAGAAAGTTAATAAATTAGTTAGACAAGACCGGCCTCTTGTGAATGCATGCTGAGTATCATTAATCAAGATATGCTTATCGAGATGGTTTCTTATAATCTCAGCTATAATTGACTCTAGTAATTTGCCTACAATTGAGGTCAGGTTTTATTGGGCGGTAATTTGACGGTAACGACTTGTCCCCTGTTTTAAAAATAGGAATTACATTAGCCATCTTCCACATATCAGACACTACACCTGTTTGAAGAGATAAATTAAAATATTAGTTAATGGTTCACAGAGTTCCATTTTGCATTCCTTAAGAACCCTTGAAAAAACCTCATCAGGACCCGGCGACTTATTTTGCTTCAGTCTGTCCATCTGCTTCACAACCATCTCACTAGTGACTGTGATGTTGCATAATTTATCTTCTTCTAGCCCACTGTAAAAATTAATTACTGGAATATTGTTAGTGTCTTCCTGTGTAAAAACTGAGAGAAAATAATTATTTAAAATCAAGCACATTTCATTCTCTTTGTCAGTAAGGTGCCCATAGTTATTTTTAAAGAGACCTATCCCGATCTCTCTAACTTTTGTTCTATAGACCTGGAAAAAACTTTTTGGGTTAGTTTTAGAATCCCTAACAACTTTAATTTCATAGTCCCTTTTAGCTTTTCTTATCCCTTTTTTAATGTCCCTCTTAATGTCAATATACTGATTCATAAGATGACCCTCACCTCTTTTGATACGCCTATAAATTCCTTTCTTATGCCCTAGTAGATATTTGAGCCTATTATTCATCCATTTTGGGTCATTTCTATTTGATCTAATTTCTTTATATGGGATAAACACTCTTTGAGCAGCATGTATAGTTTTTCAGAAAACTGTCATATTGATAGCTCTCTTCGTTAACCCCCAGTCAACAGATGATAAGTGTTCTCTAAGCCCATCGTAATCTGCTAAGCGAAAATCTGGGACTGTTACTGAGTTATCGCTACTATCGTACTTCCATTCAA
Source organism: Cherax quadricarinatus (assembly GCF_026875155.1). Lineage (NCBI taxonomy): Eukaryota > Metazoa > Arthropoda > Malacostraca > Decapoda > Parastacidae > Cherax > Cherax quadricarinatus. The sequence continues at coordinate 32,013 of NW_026505103.1, forward strand.
TGCTAAATGTAATTGATTTGTGGTCGCTAGCACCCAGTTTCCTCTGAAATTTCTAAATTATTAACAAGGGATTCATTGTTTGCCATAACTAAGTCAAGCAGGTTATTTCCCCTTGTAGGTTCTGTCACAAACTGCTTCAAAAAACAATCCTGAAATACTTCTAAGAAGTCGTATGATTCTAAGTTCCCAGTCAAGAAATTCCAATCAACATGACTAAAGTTAAAGTCTCCTAGAATTACTACATTAATCGTGCCTTGTGGCCTTAACAATTTTCCTCCCATAGTAGTTTCCCTTGGTCCCTATCTAAGTTTGGGGGACGGTATATCACTCCTAAACTCAGTTTTTCATACCCCTCTGAAAATTCTATCCTAACAGACTCTGTATGTGTTACTTCAGACTTAATACCCGTTTTTATGCAACAGTTCAAGCGATCTCGGACATACAATGCCACCCCACCCCCCCCCCTTTCCCCAATACTTCTATCTTCTTTGGAACAATTTAAAACCCTGAATATGACATTCCGCAGGCATGTCCCGACTTTTTGAATTAAACCACGTCTCAGTTAAGGCAAATACATCAATGTTACCTGCACTAGCAACTAATCTCAACTCGTCCATCTTATTCCTAGCACTATGGCAATTAGCATAATAAACATTGAAAGACTCTCCTTTCTCTTTACCCTTCCTGCTCATTTTTATTTTTCTACTAAACCTATTACTGTCCTTATCACCCAAGGTCCCTGGCTTTTCAATATCTACCTCGTTCTTATTATTACTAGTTCCCCTAGAACTCGTAATATTACTACACTGGGACTTCACTGTTTTCCTGCCAAAACCCATACCACTAACTATTCCTAGTTTAAAGTCCTAACTGCTCCTCCACTGCAGTTGCCAGTGCTCCCACCCCACACCTAGATAAGTGAACCCCATCCCTGGCATACATGTCATTTCTGCCATAGAAGAGGTCCCAGTTGTCAATGAATGTTACCGCATTTTCCTTACAGTATTTGTCCAGCCAGCAATTGACACCAATTGCCCTGGACAACCATTCATTTCCAACTCCCCTCCTTGGCAAAATACCACATATGAGAGGGTTCCCACCCTTACTCCTAATTATTTCTATTTCTGACCTATACCTGCTAATCAGGTCTTCGCTCCTACGTCTGCCAACATCGTTGCCTCCAGCACTGAGACAGATAATAGGATTGCTCCCATTACCTCTCATGATGTCATCCAGACGGCTAACAATATCCTCCATCCCAGCCCCAGGAAAGCAAACTCTCTGTCTCCTACTCCTGTCCTTCAAGCAGAACGCCCTATCCATATACCTAACTTGGCTATCCCCAACAACAACAATATTCGTACCTACCTTGGTGTCGTTCGTCGTGACGTTCCCAGTAGTCGACTCACATTCGTCGGGTAGCACTGAGAATGTATTAGATGTTTCCACAACAGTTTCCACGGCAGTCTCTTTCTTCTTCATCGTTTCTACCTTTCCATTCGTCTTCTTGATCGTCAACTTCTTTCCCTGCTGTCCAGCCACTGACCAGTTTCCCTTCTTGACCTGAGGACTCAAAACAGGAGGACTACTACGAATCTTTTTGTTTTCCTCGGTCAGTCGCCGAATTTCCATATTCGCCAACCTCAATTCTTCCTTAAGCTGTTGGTAAAGTTGCTCGATGGAGGGCATCTTGCTTCAATTCTAGAGAGCGCGCAAACAGGTCTTCACAGAGCCAAGTACACGTCAACACTGCGCAAAAGCCAACTCAATCAGGAGCTACTGCGCAGCACGTCCACACGGCCCAATAGCCCATCGCCAGTGTGAAACTCCTGTCAGCTATGAGTATAGCTGATGGTGTTGACGTAGATGATGGTGAAGGCAGATTTGAAACATATTTTAGTAAACAGGCTCGGAAAAAAGAACGAGGCTTCCAGAGAAAGCTTGCTGAAAGCAATACAGTGGGCGCACACCCTCCCAAAGCTGTCAGGTTAGATTTCCCTAACAACACTGATCAAGAGACCAAGTGTAACTGGTTTTTCGAAGTTAGTATAGACAACCTAGAGAAAACGATCAAGTTTGTCCACGATGAGGATAACTACGTCTTTGTGCCTAATGAATCAGCATTTATAGACAAACTTCTCACTCGCGAATATGCCAACATCAAACTCCGAGCAGCCCCACCAAGGGCACATAAAGTGCTTATTGTCATC